>JAHWFP010191511.1:88638-147075 GCA_023313725.1 Lithobius niger
GTCCTTTACTCTGTAAGGATGAGTGTTGCATTTTGTGTGTTTAGAAGGAATGATATTACACAGTTCAATCCTTGAACTCGGGGCGTTTCATGAAAGGGTAGAAGGATCAGTCTTTTACTCTGTAAGGATGAGTGTTGCATTTTGTGTGTTTAGAAGGAATGATATTCCACAGTTCAACTCTTTTAACTCGGGGAGTTTGACGGAAAGGGTAATAGTCCTCAGTCAAGGGAATAAACTTTGATTTTTTGAAGTAAGGAAACTTTCTAGTTAAAGGGGTATTCCTTTCCACTTTCCACAGAAGGGTTATATCTCTAGGCAAAGAAATTGTCTCCCTTCCTTTGTCCTTTGACGAAACTTACTCCTTTGAAGGAATGGCTTTGAATGAGAATATTCTTCTCTTACGGAGTCTTCACCTTTGAGCCTTGGCATTTTGGTGGAAAAGGTAGTAATGTTCAGTAAAAGGACTAGACTACAAGCTTTTTAAGGAAGAGTATTTTCTAGTCAAAGGAGGATTCCTTTCCTCTGTCCATGGCAAAGTTGTAGCCCTAGGCCAAAGGCGAACTTCTGTTTCTGTTCCGTGAGCGAAGGAAGTAGGCCATAGTGCTAACGTCTTCTGCGAAAAGGTGTCCTTTGAACAATACTATTCCTCAGTCAAGGAATATTCACCTGAATTTTTGGTTAAATGGTAGTCCTAACTTAAAACTTTGTAGTCTTCTATAAGGTGATGGAAGGGTATTCTCCTACTAAAGTAGTATTCCCTTCCTTTACCCATAGAAGGAATGGTATTCGGCAGTCAAAAGAGTATAAATTCCTTATATGAATTGAGCAAATCGTATTCCTAGGCCAAAGAAATAGTTTAAGGCTGATGAAAGGTACTTCTCTGTGTGGAGGGCTCCTTAGACTAAGGAATATTCCCATTTCTACGTTATCTGAAGAATGATCTTCTACTGTCACGACAATAACAGTGACGTGATATGTTAAGTTCGCAGCAAGTCTTCACGTAGGGCATGGTGATCAGGGCATTCGGTGATCAGTGTGCCACCTAACTGTTGATTCCTGAACTGGGTCCTACAACTTACGAGAATGTTCTGGAGTGGCTGAATATTCATAGTCGTTGTCCAGTACAGCTGGTGACGTCAAAGATTCAGTCGTTACATCAGTTGAGGATCATGTATTAGTTTAAACAAATTCCAGCTGAAATCTATCACAACCGCCAAGCTGCCGGAACATGGTCTAGCTCTCCAATACGCTCGTATTTTCGTCTTGGTAGAAATAGAACGAACGAAAGTGAAGTGGTGGGTCGTAGCTTTTGGCTGGTAGAAGCTAGGAGTAATCTGACCCGACTCGTGGTCGCTTGGTGGGTGCCATTCCACGCACTGGGTTTTGGCGGGAAGCGAGAAACAAGACAAAGCTTTTTGCCATGGTGCTCGCATCCATGGCAGCAATGAAATTAAGGCGGAAAGTGTGAGAGAAAAGAGAAGGGGGGATGGGTGTGGGGGAAGGAGAGGCTTGGTGTGGACGAACCAGCGAATGGACGGGGCTACGGGCGGCGGGGGACACCTCGAATCAATAAGGTCAGGAGTCGGGATGGCCCGAACGCTTCTCTTAGCTGGACGAGACCAAGACGTCCACTACCATGTTGTTCAATGGGGGTGTGAGAAGATCGTGGAAAATAATAATGACGATAAATTTTAAAGCGGTGTGTGTGCTCCTTGTCGTGTTGCGATTTCAACCATGCCATGAATCGAGAGTTCTTACTGTCGAAATCGAAAGTAAAGGACAAGTCTATTCAGCATTGACATCGGCTGCACGCAGCATTTTACGCAAATGAACAAAGGTTTTTATTTTGAGCGCATTTTACTGCTAGCAGGGTGGTCATTAGCAGTGGCGTAAATACATTTTTTTCGGAGGGGAGGGAGGGAGGGTGTTGGGGCACAATTTACGACCCCTTTCTACCCCTGCTCGAAAACCTACGACCACTTTATCTTTATTGTACGGTTATTTTTCTTGCTGTACGTAATTTATGGCTTAACAAAAAAGGTTTTGAAGAAACTAAAGAATAAAACGATTTTCCAAGAATTTTTACGACCCATCAGCTCGTTTTTGTTGCCCACTACATCCAACCAGTTATTTATGCCACTAGGACCATAAGACTAAATTAAAAATCAACCAGCAGCTAAATAAATACTTAGCATAATATTTTACAGACTATTCCTAAATTCATTTAAATAAATTAAGTTGAGGAATCGTCAGTAAAATATTATGACACATCTACGTGCCGGTGAAAGGGAGGTACAGTAAATGCTATTGATACGGTAATTATCACTCTTGTGACGGTATTTTTTTTTCTTCAAATAATAGTCGATTATCAGGATTTTATAAATGCGCGTGCACATAACCCTACATGTTATTCACCCGCGTATGTGTACATTGTGTGAGCTGTGTGAAAAAGACAAAATATCAATGGCGGTATGAATATTAATGGTTCGATATGTATGTTTACTAATACGAATATTTTAGAGAAAGCAAAAAAAAAAAAAATTCATCAGGGAATACTCCAATTTATAATAAAATTGTATAGTCAAATTTTGTATTAAAAATGTATCGGAGAATTCTCAATTTTCGGTTTTGAGTTTTTAAGTATCTGAAATTATTTCTTGGTTATATCACCTACCACCAGTTAGTTCTTGTTAGTGTGTTTTACCAAAAGATTGAAGCACTTGTACACATGCAGTCAACGTGTTTACATGTTGTGCACTTTTAAGGCTTTACACATGGGTTGATTTTATCAAACGGACATATCATTTGACGGTCAAAAGGAAAAAGTGAAGGCTTAACGTAATTACAAAAAGAATTTTTTTTTAAAAACTTTTTGGAGCCACGCTTCATCTACAGCAAACCAAGGCTCGTATAGACAATCCTCTGATCATCGCAGTTGGCCGAGGCAATGTCCAGAACAGATCCTATAGCCGATGCATAGAGATCGCATAGTGCATAGGGCGAGTTTGTGCAACGACTCGCTTTTTGTATTCTCGCAGCTAGAATTTAACCGCGATGGCGAAGGTGTCGTTGCCATTGTACCAACGCTAGCTGAATTAGCTAAATCGGACATCGTTTGAGTAAATGCTTGCAATCTTATAATCCGCAACAATAAGATGAGGAATTCCAGGTTCTGAACTAACATTATTCACTAAATTCGAGTCGGGCCGGGAGAGCTCAAACCGCTGCCATGTTGGAATTTCAAAGGTGGTTGTATAAATGCGCCCTAACACACTATGACAGGCAGGGACTTTACGGGCGTCCCTTAATCAGCCCAGAATATAATATCATATTCTGTAAATTTACAATAAAATTCGGAAAGCAGACGTTTAAATGAAACAGTCATCATTAAAGTTTGATCTTGTCACGGATGAAGATGGGGCGGCGGACGAACGTCTAATTGGAAAATCGTCTAATGGGATAATAGTCTAAAATCTGCCTAAATAAAAAATCTGGAAAAGCATTTAAACGGAATATCGTATAATGGATAATTGTATAATGGAAAAACGTCTGTCTAACTGGATTAACGTCTAACTGTGGTTTCTGAAGTTATATGTATAGCCACAGCGAGCGCGGCAGCGCGAGCGAGGCAGGGATACTAGACGATTTTCCATTATACGAATTTCCAGTTAGACGTTCTTCCAATTATGCGATTTTCCAGTTAGACGATTATCCCTCGCCCTATGAAGATACACTAATCTGAGAAAGAAAGAAAACTGCCCCCCCCCCAAAAAAAAAAAATTTATTTAAGCCACTGGTTCTCAGAAAACCAGTTTTCATGCTGTCTGATTACGTCTTACGAAAACGGTTTTCGACCATATCACCCAAAACCTAAAAAAATGTCGGCAAAACGGTTTAAAAAAAAATAAAACACAAAACAAACGATCCGACTGTTGACCCGCTAGCAAACGGAACAGGCCTGGAATTGGGAAATTGTTCAACCCGTTGATTCTCTTCCTTCTGAGCTAGTTGCCTACTTCGGCCCGTATTGTCACCAGCGTGGCGAAGTCTTGGGAAATGAGTACAAAAATGCCGGCAATGCCTATGCGCCCACGAGGGAGACAGGTAAGGCTTATTTTCATTAACGAACGCCGTAACCTGGATACGAGGGGAAGCACAACGAAGAGCCGCTCTGTCCGTAGCCTATACGCCAACGCCACCGTGAGAACGGCAGCGTTCTTAATTCGTTCTAGCCTCGGGCGTGGATTTAAAATAGAATTCTAAACAGAAACAACGAAACGTTGATTTTTAAGGCGGCAATGCTGCCGATTTAAAGGTACATTCCTCCCAACGACATTTTTCTCGATCCTCCACATCAAGTGCGGCCCTGCCAAAGGTCTATTTATTTCGCGATAGTCAATCCATTGTTAAAAAACCCTTCTTGAAATTTGGCGTCTAGGAGATTTTCTGTTGATGAATATTGGGAACTAATTTAATCTCATCCTGATAATATTTACCTTGCAATAACCACGACGTTTCATCTGTGTGTGTGTGTGTGTGTGTGTGCAGGTACTAATTTTTAATCGTTTGCTAATAATTACCATGAGATCAAAAATCTGAAAGACTAATGCGGTAAAAATTAAAATTATTTATGCCAATAGATCGCCGAAGAAAAATGGTAAGATACTAACGTAAAAAATTATAAAGTATGATGTTAAAATACGAAAATCTTTCCGGTTTGTGACAACATAATTTGTGCGTTCATGCCGTTTCGTGGACTAGGCCCAAGGTCAACTGAGCTAGTAGCTGCGTTCCAAGGTTGTATTACTACGCCGAATCGCACGAAACATTGCGACGGTTACATGCGCGGATGGAGATCTGCTCTTGGCTGTTATCGGACAAGGATCGAGAAAATGGCGTTGCGTGGAATGTACCTTTAAATCTGTGTATTACGTGGTTGGCGCGTATCAACATTTCGTATTAACATTAAAGGGCAATTATATCCATTTTGACATGCATGTTTGACTTTTGGATCACTTACACAATAACTAAACACAAGAATTGCGGTAAGACTAAGTTACGTACGTCCGATATAACAATTTAATTATTGCATCACCAAAACACGACACGGAGGTCGCCATTGTTTTGCTGGAACGCGCAGAAATTAATGCCGACAGACGGATCTCTTCGATTTCGACTCGCAGCCAATTGAGATAGCCGTATTGACTATGAGGAGCTCAAGCGTCTGATACACTGCCGGCCAGCTAAGGCCGTCAGACGCTTGAGCTCCTCACAGTCAATACAGCTATCTCAATCGGCTGCGAGTCGAAATCGAAGAGATCCGTCTGTCGGCATTAATTTCTGCGCGTTCCAGCTAAACAATGGCGAACTCCGTGTTGTGTTTTGGTGATGCAGTAATTAAATTGTTATATCGGACGTACGTAACGTATTCTTACCGTAATTCTTGTGTTTAGTTATTGTGTAAGTGAACCAAAAGTCAAACATGCATGTCAAGATGGATGTAATTGCCCTTTAAGCAGAGCCGTGGCCCGTAGCCGTACGCCCTATCTAGGGTGATACATACTGTACTGTACATATATACAGAACACTTTTACAAACTCCTCCTTACACCACAGCTCACCAATTAATCTTTCAACTGTCAAATCTTCTAACAATCGGATGCCTTTAACAGTTAGAAAGACTTCGCCGTTTCGTTGTTGTTTTGATTTTGGCTCTTGCTATTGGTCCATTTTGTCACCCTGATGGTTCCTCAACCCTTTGTCCGATTACGGATTTTTCTTTTGATAAACCTTGTTCGGACTCCCCTGCTGCTGCATGCAAAGTTTGGTGTGGATAATCCTTGTGGATTTCGCGTGATGTGCGGCCTAAGATTACGTTGGAGCGTCTTCATAGCGGGGCTACGCTCAAAATAAAACATTCACCCATCATACTTATTTCCGTTTTGTAATAGTATATACCAAACTAAGCAACAAAAACATCAAGTTTAAAAAGTGAATAAAATATTATTATAAACTAAAAAATATCGTTTCATAGGCTACCTGATTTATTTATTTATGTATTTATTTATCATTTTGTTTATTTAGTAAATTAAGTTTTAAGTTTCCAAATGACGTCATATTGTGACATTCCCTAGGTAATTTGTTGAAAATGAAAGGAGTAAAATACTTTGTTGACATTTTTCAAAATTATTTCTCTAAAAGTGCTAATTTGAGTCTAACTGAGTCAGCTTGTACGCTACTCTTATTCCTTAAAAGAGTTCTTAAATGATTTTCCCTTTCAAAATAATTTTTTTTTTTGTTATAATCAAGTAGTCTCCTAGGCTGTGGTATTTTGTGATCAAATTGAAACTTCAATCACGTTAACCCCTTTTTTACGGCACACTCGAGGTTTTTGTTTGTAAATGAGATGAAACTGTGTTTAGTTAGTTGCTCCTTTAAAGGTACATAAATCCTTCCGGTATGTCGTGCAATCCGTTGAGAACAGTATTTGAAACATTTATACAGGTTAGATTTAATGTCGCATAATCATCTCGTACGAACGGGAAAAAAAGAAGAAAACGGTTGGCAACATTTACATACGTTTGAACTAATGTCGCAAAACTGAGTCGTATACGAAAGCCAACATGGATGCATGTACCTTCAAAACATTTGTGAAAAGACTAACATTTATTTCGTGTTTGGCGTCTTCGCCAATCAATATACGCCAGACGGCTACAACCGGAAATGAGACTAAAAAACTAAGCCTTTTCTGATTCAGTGGAATTTCCTATTACTACTATGTCAGAGTCACGCAATAGGGAAACGATTGCTTTATGAAAATGGTGTGGGAGTGAGTGCGGGTAGCAAATAACTTTTCTTACACGGACCGTCCGCATCCGAGGCGACATTCGGATTAGGTTTTTGGCCGACCAGGTTCTGGTTGCCCGGACGAGTTTTTTTCTGATGTTATGTAGTTATAGCCATAGCGAGCGCGGCAGGTAATTTGGAAAAATACGAAAAATTGAAAATCAACATTTTCTTGGGATCCGGTAGGTCCATGTAAAAAAAATTACAAGCGAGTGGGTATGGGTCACACACGCAAGTCCGACTGAGGTAGCTCGTTAAAGACTGTGCTAACATGATAAATGAGAATGTAAATATTTTTATCAAGATGTCTTCGAAAATTACGCGTCACCAAATTTTTTACCCCAACGGCCCTTGAAGGAATAAAAAATAAAATATTTTTATTGCCTCCTTCTCTAAGTCTACACATGATAGATGGGGTTTTTAGATTTTTGTCACGAAAGGACTACATATAGTTTCTACAACCGTCCCCCTCCCCCCCCCCAAAAAAAAAAAGGTGCTTTCATCGGCTTCTTTTTTGTTTCAGGAACAAATTTTTCACGAAAAAATTATGGGTACGAATTTTTTTTAAATGTCGAAGTTTATTTATCGGTTTCTAATATACTACGACCTTCTTTCAGGATCGGTTTATAGAGTCCGTGTTATTAGTATAAAGTTTGGTTTATGGAAAAAAGTAAAAAAAAAAAAAAAAAAAAAATGTTAAATTCACCGTCGAAAATTTGTCAAAACCCCCCCCCGTAAGTCCAGCAGCGAACAAGTTAGTTTCTAGACGAAGTGAAGCACAAACTCGAGATACAGTTTACGCTTCGCTATTGCCCTTGTTAAAATGTACTCTTCGATGCTTCCCACCAGTGGCGGCGCCGGATGAACTGCGACCCCCCCCCCCCCCGGCAACACTTCGATTTTGGTGGACATTAGACAACCATATTGGTAGTTACGTCGAGTGAACCATAAACAAAACGATTGTTATAGCCCCACAACACTACACCCAGCTACCTATCTTTCTTTTAGCTAGCTGGGTTCTCAATTCTGACGTACTCTCAATTCTTGCAAGTTTTTCTCTGACGTTGTCACCTTTTCGGATGGATATGGGAGAGAAAGGCTGTGTCTCTCCTGTTTTGAAAGTCAGGAACGGGGGGCGGGGGTCGTAAAAAGCATCGCTTGGGTGAAGGGGGGCGTTAGATTGACGAGTTGCCCCCCCCCCCCCCCCCCGAAAAAGTATTCTAGCTGCAGCCACGCTGGGGAGAGGGGGGGGGGGCAAGGAAAATTGTTAGGGGCACACTGCCCGCCATTGCACCTCCCCCTAGTAACTAGTTTCGAGACCGAACCAAGGTAAGTCCTAACAGAAAGCACACCCAACTTCGATTTCAGCAAGAACGGCGCATGCCGGAGGAAGCGCCAGACGCGATCGCAGCGGCGTTACGATCAACTAGCTGTTCAACGGAAAGACAGCAAGCGCGTGGGAGCGAACGAAACGGAATGCCGTGTCCAAAATCTTCACCGTTCATGTTTTGGAGGCATTCCAGCAGATACCCTGAACGCGCGCGAGAGGTGATTCCTTTCCACTGCTTCAACCCCCCCCCCCCTCCTTTTTCTTCCTGGCTCTCCAAACTAGCCCTGGTTGGTTGCTTGGTTGGCTAGAGAGTACGTAATTGACCCGTGTCATGAGGAACTCGGAGCATGTGGGCGGTCGGGAGCCGCTATTGATTGTTTCTGGGCGCAAGGCACAACGTCTTGACTCCCGTGCTCTCGTTTCAAGACGTCTTGCGTACAGTGGCGCCTCCATTGCTACAATTACCAGTTCTAACGGCTTGCAAGCCAACTGAGAACTGCCGCGTCAAGAGTAGCGGCGGGAGATGACTTTAAGAAAAGGCAACAGTAAGAATGTGGGAGGTGGAGGAAGGGGCGGGGAATGGTCAATGGCTTGAGGGGCATAAAAATGACTTACATTAGTAATTTAGATGTTGATTAGCCTTTACAACACAGAAGCAGGCCCGCACGGAACCTTTTTATCAGTACACGAGACGCGGTTCGATCTCGCAAACTCTTGGTTCGGAAACCGAGCCTCTCCTAACAACCCGGCTATGCTTTGCTTGCTGCCCTCGGGTTCCATGGAACCAAAATGGGCCTTGTTTTTTGTCGCTGGACTGATATTTTACAGCCTTAGCTTAGGCATACGTTCTAGTGTGGAAAGCGCTAACTGCACATAAAAAAAATTACTACAACATTGGGAGTCCTATCCTACCTTACTTCGTTTAAATTTACAAATTTGTCATGCAAGCACCAAACTTGGGGGGGGGGCACCCTTACGTAACTGGGGAAAAATCCTAATGGCGTACGAGGTTCTACGGTTGACTATCAACATATCCCCCTCAATTGTAACTCATCCACCACAGCGACACGGAATTTAATCAATGCCGAGTGAGATAGCCCGGACAATAATATTTGTTTAAATTAACTAATATAGCCTATAATATTGAGCTCACAGACGCCTGCTTTCAACCCCAAAAGGCCTTACACAAACCTTTCATACCGTAAACGCACTACATAGGCTATAGCCAGGGCGTTCAGTTAAAAATCCAACCATTTTAACCACAATTGGATACACGGCCATTACGAATATCATTAAAGCACCGGCAGTGAAATATTTCAGCGAAGTTGCATCGTGAACTTGAGAAACTCTAATAGGGTTTATTTCGACGTCTGTTTTAGATGAAGAACGGTTAACGGACCTTTTCACCGGCCTTAATTAGAGACCTGGCTATTAAAGGGATATACCTCCCAGCGACATTTTTCTCAATCCCCACATCAAGTACGGCCCCAAAGGTCTATTTATTTACCGTAAGGCGCTCCCTAGCTAAAAATCCTTTTTTAAATGTGGCGTCTAGGAGATTTTCTGTTGAATATAATGGAACTTTATTTACGAACGATCCGTAAGTGTATGATGTATTGAGCGCTTACAATAACCACGACGTTTCATCTCTGTGTGTGCATGTACTAATTTGCTTATAATTAACGTGAGATCAAAAATCAAAAAGCGTAATCCTGTAAAAACTATAATAAATTATTCCAATAGATCGCCGAAGCAAAATTATAAGTCACTAGCCTAGAAAATTATAAATTGTGATGTTAAAATACAATAATCAATCCGGTTTGTGACGGCACGATTAATGCTTTCATGCTGGTTCGTCTATTAGGCACAATGCCAAATGAGACAGTAGCTACGTTCCTCAACGCAGCTACGATCTCAGATGATCTTGGTGTTCGTATTTGCGCGGAAGGCGACCAGCGCGAACTGTTATAAGGCAGGCGGAATGTTTTAATGTTATGTGATGTCCCTTTAATAGAGCATTTACGGTATTTAATTATTATTTGTGCGTAATGTACCAATTACAAACTTTGAATCTACAGCAAATTCTATTAATTTTTTTGTCTTAATTAGAATACAAATACGTTGTCTTATTTTGGGAAGTTATGTCTCCGGAACAGACTCGACTCTGATAGTCGTCATGCGCAGGCGCACCCGGTCATGCCCCCAGTTGGCAGAAGGAATCGTTCCAATTAGAGTTTTGTTTCTTGGAAAGTTATATTATACGATAATAAATACAAACCACTGACTCAGTTTAGCTGTCGTGACGTTTCTGTTTAATAGTAGGCCGGTTCAGTGGCCTCCCCCCCCCCCCCCAAACACGCCTGAATGAACGATGCCAATGTAGGCGATTTCGTGCGTAAGAAATTAACAAACCGGAATTTCGCTGCAGAAATTGCAGACACTACAAAATAAAGAGCTTAAATTCAGCATTCGTGTCGGTAATACTCCTACGTGTCGAAAGTAATGGCTAACGACGCAAAAATACATTTTTTTCTTCTTCTCTTCACGACTTTGGTTGGCTTTTTTTCCCCCGTTAGCAAATGGTGATATTTACAGGTTGGGACAAGTTCAGAGTGCCGGCACCAGGCACTGTTCTTCACTGAGGGTTTTGCCTTAAGAAAGAACGTTTGAAAAGACTTGACCTGACAACCCGCTTGTTGATGGGCGTTTAAGAGGTGACCTTATCAAGACTCGTCAAATTCTGTCTGGCGAAGTGATTTCGCCCGTCGACCAGTTTTTTCAACGATCGAATGTCACACAAACCAGAGGACATAGTTGACAAAAACCACGAATCCGCACCATTGTTGGACTGTCTTGCTTCACTGTGAGAGCCATTAGTTCATGGAACTCACTCCCAGAAAGTGTTGCGACAGCTCCTTCAACCAGCAGTTGGAAGAGCTGACAATAAGAGCTGGCTCAGTGTTAAAGTGTTTTTGTTGCATGTTTTGTTGTGAACCTGTTACATACGCTTGCGTTCTTCCGGTATTAATTTAATTTAATTTAAAGCAACTTCCGGCATGCCTTATAACAGCCACGCGCAGTCATGTGTCCGCGCTCTGCCGTCGCGAAATTCGGCGCAGTAATACTACAACGTCACTTCCGCCCTCGTCTTCTCGTGATCACGTGAACGACGTCTGGCTTAGCAGAAAAATTGCGGGTCACGTGACAGCATTGACGCAAAAACTGTGTCGTCGCAACCGGAAACAATGAAACGGTTATTGTAGGCGCGCAAAGGATCATATACGTGCGAGACGCAGGAAACAATATTCAACAGAAAATCTCTTTTCATTTTAAAACGGATTTTTAGCTAGGGATTGACTAACGCTAATTAAATAAAACTTTGCGGCCGTACTTGATGTGGAGGATCGAGACACGTGGTGCTGAGAGGAATGTCCTTTTAATGGCACCGTCACAGCTACGACGCTAATTCCAACTTTTAAACATCGTTAGCGCGTAATCGCGATTTCGGATAGCGTTTTTTGGACTCAAATAAACATTTACGACAAGTGAAATCGAAACAGCTCTTTACTTCCTGGTGACTGCAACCTCATTTCACGTTGGTTTTATTTCTAGTAGTTTCGTCACAGTTTCATTTTCTTTCTTTTTTTTTATTTTCCGGTTTCGGTTTTAAAACTGGGGATGGGTCGAAATGTCAAACTTCTCAGTGAAGAAATACTAACAATTGAACTTTGGAGGCACTTTTCTGTTTAAAATCCAGGCTTATACACCAACTGTAAATTATCTGTAAATTAACTGTAAACTGTATAGTCGCCAACTGGTAATTGTCTTCAGATTTGTTTGCTAATTATTTGTAGTTTTACTCTTCATTTTTTAATTTTTTATAATTAAATTAAAGGTGAATTTCACCCGGTTGGCTTTCCTGTAATGGCTCGGTTTGCAACATTACAAGTTGCAAGTTGCAAATGCATTCCTGTGACCATTTTTCCCTCATGAGAAACGATTTTTCTACATTCACCTTAACCTATGCGAATGTTGCAAAGGATATGTCACGCAGGATGCTCGAATATAGTAGTGAGAAGGTATGTCCTTTTAAAGGGACATAAATCCTTCCAGTATTTCGTGCTACCCGTTAAGAATAGCGTTTGCGACATTTACACACGTCAGAGTTGATGTCACAAATTCATCTCGTACGAAAGGGAAAAAAACAAGAAAATGGCTGTTGGCAACATTTACACATATTTGAACTAATGTCGCAAACTGAGTCATACACGAAAGCCAACAGGGAGGCATGTACCTTTAATAATTAAGTATAGTAGAGATTAAATTTAATTTAGAGTAGAGTAGTTATTAGAGATTAAATTTAATTTTAAGCAATCAATTGCAATTAATTCCTTGGAATGAGATTATAATTTGTCCGCAATTCTAATGTAAAAATGTAATTTATAAATCGACCCAATGTGTAACTAAACCCATTTTGATTAGAAAACAGATTCTACAGGTATATAAACTAACCAAAAACTTTAAAAATACTAAGTTATTTCCTACGATTCTAGTCATCCGTCTAATATAGCTAAATTCCTGAACGTCGGCACTCCCGAATCGATCAAACCATCGTAGGCTACGTGGCACCGAAAACCTCCTCTAATTTTCATTTATCAGAAAATTCAATTACTTAAGTTTCCCAAACGATCGAATCGTATTTTCATTGAGGGCTATTTTGTGCTTTAGCGGGCTGCTGTTGCCAGCACGCTTTAATTAATTTCTAACTCCCAACGAAAGAACGAGAGAGAAAAAGAAGGAACGCGGGCCACGTGACGAGCTAGCGCCCCCCCCCTCCACCCTGATCGTCATTGATTTGGTCACACGTAACAAGTCTAAAATTATCCCCTCAAGGCCAGAAATTATTGGAATTTTAAATAGACATTGCGGGGTCGCTCCGTCAATAATAGCGGAAGGTTAGCTGATCCCCGTAAAACACACACGCGAGATGAGAGATCGGATTTTAGAACGACGGTACATAGTTTTAAAGGAAAAATAGGCCTAAGACGCTTGACATATTTATATCCTCAACACCGTCCAATCAACCAACCTGGAAAAAGAAAACACAATCAAACCCAAGTATTTTTTTCCCCCACCCAAGTTACTATTTTTTTTTGCCTATCTGTATTTAAAAAAATCAACCGGCCTGTCGCTAGGTCCTAATAAGTTAACCCATATGAAATATTAAAGGGACTAAATCCTTCCGGTATGTCGTGCGACCCGTTGACAATAGCGTTTGCAACATTTACACAGGTTACAGTTAAAGGCACATAACTCCCTCCGGTATATTTTAACAGTTTCACTCGATACATTACCGGAAATAGTTTTATATAAACTGATTTACCTTTCATTTGCTGGTCTAAGGGTACGACGCAGATGTCAGTAGTGGCGCGTGAATGTTATTAGGCTTGTTTTAAACGGCTCGGTCCGAGCGGTATATAACTCCCGCCACATCGCTGGCAAGCCGCGGCCCTGGAGGAAGGATAATTAATCCTTCGCTCAAGTTTGCGACTTGGTCGTACGATGTGTCACGTTGCAGCGGCCCCGAAATGAGTATGACAAGTGTCGTAGAGCAATGCGCGCTGCGGTCGTTTGAACTATATTTTGGCGTAGGTGACGCAGAGTAAAGCGGCCAGAACGGAGGGATTTATGTGCCTTTAATGTCGCAAAATCATCTCACACGAAATTAAAAAAAAAAACAAGACGATGACTGTGTTGGTGACATTTGCACACCGATGTCGCAAATCTGAGTCTTACAGGAAAGTTAACATGGATGCATGTACCTTTAAACAGTGGTGAGTTGCAATGATGATTGCATATTTTGTTAGAATGAATGTAGCAAACCTGTTTCACACGAGGGGAATAAAAGGAAAACGAATGCCTTTGCAACACTTACATGCGAATGAAGTAATGTTGCAAAATTAAGCCATACAGAAAATCCAACCGGGAGGAATGTGCCTTTAACCAAACCTAATACAAGTACCATACTACGAGTAAATAAATTAAGCATACGCAGTAGGCTACGCTTACTATGTATATATATGCTTTATTTCCTCACGGTACTGCCTCACGGTATAAAGCAATCGTAACTGAAACAGAATACTCGACAAAGCCCGAAAAAACTATAATACCCGGAAAAACCCATAAAATCCGAAACAACCAAATGGGTTGTTATGTTTTTTTTCAGAAAAAAGCGGGTAAAAACCTGTTTTCAGTACCATTTTTGTAGTTAGATGTCTTTATCACGTGTCTGTATTATCCTAAAATGAAGATACTTTTAAACCAAGGTTGGCTGGTTTTGGGCACTAATTGGCTAAAACCGGTTTTAACCATGGTTTTTTTTTTATCGTTCTGGCAAAAATTGAATTTGCTATGTTTTCGCCCCTTTGGCCAAAAATATGGCAAAAATCTACTTGAAGTCAAATAAAAATATAAACAAAAGTGTAGGCTACCCTATAATAGTCACATAGTGGCAAATTATAAAAGCTCCCCTTGAAAACGGCACAACGTTTACTTTGAAAATCCATATTCACTTCTTATTTACCTTTACGTACGCGTAATTTCGTAGTAAAAGATATTCTTCGCACAATATCAGTGCACATTTATGCAACTGAATATGTCGAATATTTGCACAGATATTGTGAGAAGAACATCTTTTACTGTGCAAATAAGAGTATGAAGCGGCTTGCTGTTTTTTGCAAGTTTTAGCCGGTAATAACCATGTTTTGCCACTTTACCGGCAAAGAGCGGTTTTTTCCGGCAAACAAACCATCCTTGTTTTAAACGACGTACGTTCTACGAATTTATCGGCACTACACGTATCTCCACTTTGAAAAACAACTTCAGATTTCAAAATCTGCGAAGAAGGAACGCTTATCCCTATTTTGTTATTTGTTTGTCTACAAAGACATTTTTACATTGCACAAGTACTATTCGTTTACTTTTAACTCTTTACATTTTGTAGAGTCATTAAAGACTAGCCTTGTGATAGTACAATACTACAAACTAATCGAAGACATAAATAGACAGCTGCACCGACTGGGACTCGAACCCGCGACTTCCCACGCATCAGCCGGGTATTCTAACCACTGCGCTACTGGGGCGGATACTGGCTGCAGGCTCCAGCCGAGCTAAGATGCTGTTCAACCTTTCTTTAATGATGACTTAAACGCCAAAAACATGTACACAAGGAGCGAGGGATCCGACAAGGGCTAAAATCTCATAAGATTTCGGATTTGCAATCTATGTGAAATCTGCAAATCCGAGTGAAATCTGCAAATCTCTGTAAATCATGGCAGATCAGTGTAAATCAACACGAACTCTGCAAATCTGCTTGCAATCTGCTAATGCAAGTGAAATCAGCAAATCTGCCTGTAAAACCAGTAAAATCTGAAAATTCACACAAATCACTACAAATCAGCAAATCTTCATAAAATCTGAAAATCCGAGCGAAATCAGCAAATCTGCCTGTAAATCCAGTCAAACCTGAAAATTCACACAAATCACTGCAAATCAGCAAATCTAAATGAAATCTGCAAATTTGTAAGTCTTCATAAAATCTGAAAATCCAACAGAAATCAGCAAATCTGCTTGTAAATCCAGTAAAATCTGAAAATTCACACAAATCACTACAAATCAGCAAATCTAAAAGAAATCTGCAAATCTTCACAAAATCTGAAAATCCAAGCGAAAGCTCGTAAATCCGAACAATCTTGCGAATCTGTACAAATCTTGCAATCCGTAAAAATCTTGCAAATCCGCGCAGATCAATGCAAATCTGCGTAAATCCCTGCAAATCATTGCAAATCTAACGCAAATCTACAAAATCTAATGTAATGTAGTGATTTCGGATTTGCCAATCTCGTACGCTATTTCCGGGTTGGCGGGATCCCTCGACAAGGAGGGAAGGCAACTTGCTTGCATGGCCTCTACACTAGAGATAATGCAAGCAATCAATAAAGGATAAATTACAAGATAAATGGCTAACAAAGCACACAGTCTGCCTTAAAAACTGACCTTGTAATCCTACTGATCTGAGAAAGAAAGACAACTGGCCCGACTAGGGCTCGAATCCAGGACTTCCATCCACACAAGGCCAGTCTTTAATGCAGTGTGTTAGCTTTGCTAACCCTTTACCGTTTGACTTATTCTTTACATACTTAAATTATTTACTGTTACTGGTCTGGTATTAATCATTTCAGATTCCGGTTCCACGCAAATTGTGGGACAGTTGAAACTAGTTGGGACGCCTTAAAGGTACATGCATCCATGTTGGCTTTCCTGTATCACTCGGTTTTGCGACATTAGTTCAAACGTGTGTAAGTGTTGCCAACACATTCGTTCTCTTCTTTTTTCTTTCGTGCGAGACGATTTTTGCGAAATTAACTCTAGCCTGTACAATTGTCGCACGACATACCGGATGGATTTACGTCCCTTTAAGAAGCGTGCTGTCAAAACAGCGACGATGGTCTCTTGACAGTGATTGGCTGCCAATCCCGGCCTTCTAGATGACACCAGATTATTTTCAATAGCCCCTATAAGAATTTCCTTCAGGGCATTATAACCGCCTTTTTTTTTGGGGGGGGGGGGCCGGACATCGTGTGAGGCTGACATTTCCGGCTGGAATCCTAAAAAAAAATTAGTTTTTTTTTTCCAGTTTACCCAGTCTTAATCGTAGTTTCACCTCCAGTTTTTCCGAACTTAGACTTAGACTTAGGACTTAGACTTTGGTAGGTGGTTCGGCAGCACAAACGATTAAAGCTCAGTTAAAGATACATGCATCCATGTTGGCTTTCCTGTATGAGTCAGTTTCGTTAGTTCAAACGTAGATAAATGTTGCTAACACGTTCATTTTCTTGTTTTTTTCTTCTCTTTCGTGCGAAATGATCTGTGTAAATGTTGCAAACGCCAGTCTCAACGGGTCGCACGTCATACCGGAAGGATGTATGTCCCTTTAAAAATCAACCAAAGTTAAAAGGCCACCCAGAATCCGTTAAAAGGACACATACCCTCTCATTACTTTCCCTCATCCTACGCATAAATAGTTTTAGGAACATTTACATCAGTTTTAAGTAATGTAAGGTTGGGAAGGGTTGAAACAAAGAATCCTAAAATTAAAACATTTAAAAGCACACAACACATGTTTAGTCATCGTGACTTTTACATCGACCACAACAAATTTCAACACGGCGCTCTGGCATGTGGCCATCGACCTTGTTGTTAGTGTCAGAACTTTCCACCAGGATCCGCCACCTATCCATCCGATCCTCACAAAGGAGACACACACCAACGCCCAACCTTCTTCCTTCTCTTCCACTAACAGGAAATGACGACACGTGGAATTTTGAAAAAAAAAAGGGGAGTGGGGAGGGGGAGTGAAGGGAGAAGAATCACGCTTCCCGCACACAACCATTCCCAGAAAAAAAAATCCCATCCAAAATGAAGCAATCGCGGCACCAACGGGTTCTATTTTTCCTATGCGAGTAGAAAAAAAAAGATGGCGATTGATGATAAGGGGCATTTTTTAACAAAAGACATCATTAGCACAGACTGTCAAATTCGAGTGATTTTTTTTTTTTGTTCTTGTAATTTCTTCACTTCTAAAAGCTGCAGATCACTGCTCTCGCTGCAGTACAATGAAATGAAGTGGGAGATTCTTTCAATGCTGGAGAACTCAGAAATACAGTACTGTAAATAAACCAGAAAAATAGACCTTACCGTGACTTATCTGCATCGTTAGATTTGTCAAGCACATACTGCTAAACGAATTGCCGGAATGTCATTCACAGGGTTATTACAACTTGATTTTCGTGAAAGATTTTCATGTGCAATTTCGCACATGATTTTCGCACAGACGACTAATAAGTGGCCATCGCGGTTGAGCGGTGAGAGGGTTCAGCCTGGTTGCTGGAGGTTTGCGGATCTGGTCGAACCCCTGGAAAGGGGACCTTGGCAAGTCCCCGCCAGGACTGCCAGCCAGGGTAGCGTGAGAGGCTACCATGCTCATTCAGCGGCTATGGGAACTATTCTGGCCGATCTTTCAGACCTACGATGATCGGAGGTTTCCCGGATCGAATCCCCGGGTTGGCACCTCCCTTTACCAGATAGTTCTTCTCCTCTAAAAGTCTGGCAATGTTTAAAATTGAGCCGGTTCAGCCATACAAGCATTAAGATGCTTCGGCTGACTTAAGGCTCAAATAAATTAATTAAAAAAAAAAGTCCTGACCAACAAATTCCTACAGTGATACTTAAAACTTATGCAGTGAGTCGAAATACATAATTGAAAATATTATCCACGTGGGGCATTTACATAGCTGAATTTATTACCAAAAAAAAAAAATAATAATGATTAGGTCTTATGGTAAAAAAAAAAAAATCATAAAGTTATGCAGTGTTGAAAGTAGGTTCTATCAGGTTACACTTAAGACGATATATGGTAAACTGCGTTAACCGGACTTCCTGTGATACTTCCGCTTTGGGATTATGGGATCGCAACCACCATTACGGCTAAACATGGTGAGCAAAATAAGTCACTGTAACTCAATAATGCTGGAAAAACTCAAGTCCGACGATTAGGGTAAAACACGCACAGCTTCAGGTAAACTGTGACTGTTTGCAAAATTTATCCCAGAACAGACAAAGGTTTGAACTAACTTTGCAATAGCTGTTCGATTTTATAAATTGATGTTTGCATCGTTTTTACGATCTACAGCGTTTTCACATGTGTGGCAACCTGCCTGTAATAGGACTATATGGGTTGCCTTTTTCGCCCACAGGAGTGAATGATGCGTTTCTCACGAATCTCATTCAGATGAGAGCAGAGGCGAGAACTGTGGGCCCGCTATGTTTTTTTCTGTTTCTTTTTTTTTTTTATTGTTGTTTTAATCTAAAATTGCTTACGTTCTTCTTAGGGCGTTAAAATAATTATGTAAATAAAATAATAGATTGTAGGACTGGCCTCTCGTGAATCTCATTCAGGTGAGAACAGGAAGTCAGCAAACGTCATATTGGCGTTACCAGCGGTCGCCTTAAGCGCCGGAAGCACTGCTGACTGCGAAGGTTTGGAAGGCATTATTTCTAGTACAGTTGCAACCCCCGGTAGCCCTTTTGAGCCAAGTTTTAATACCTCCTCGGGTCGCACTTTCAGTCTTAGTCTTCAGGTGCTATTAGTTAATTCCGAGCTCTATGACGTCAAAAAAAAAAAAAAAGAAACGGAGACAGGTTTGCAGCTGTTTTAATTTAATGTTAACCAAGTCCGCTTTGATGACTATCCTTCCGAAAACAAAACAAAACAAAAAATAAGGGCGTAGGTCTACACCAACCACGCTGATTCGCTAACTGCCACATCTCCTCTCTCTCTCTGCCTTAATTTTGGGCAACGGCCAGACCAGAGCAATTGATGATAATCAGCTCAGCGATACTATTTAGTCAGATTTACGATTGGAGGGCCAGCAAATGAACGGAAATCGGTCAAGCTGTTCTGGCCTCTCTGGTGAGACTGTATCCGTTGGCCGGCTGGCTTCTGGTTATGGCCGAATGACCACGTCGGAACGGCAAGGACCTTCGGTACGGTTTTCGTGAAGGAGAACGCATACGATAAACATTAAAAATAAGCCTCACAGAAAGGCGTGCAGTAAATGACATAAGTTACTTGTGTTCCTCGACCACTTCGCGGAAATTTCTCAGAGAACTCGTTGGCTAATATTTAGTCATGAAATTTACATAAAAAAATCTCCAGTATATCCTGTTACTGAGTCAATACCTGTGAAAATCGCCATCATCCGACACATTTGCCTGGCAATCTGTTGCAAAACGTGCCACTCGGGCCAAGGCCATAAAATGATTCATTCAACTTCCAGGGTTCTGCCCCCGGACTCCACTGGGGAAGCTTACTGCACTCCCCCTGACCCCCTAGCTGTCATGAATTTGTCGGATCATTCCACAAGACTTTTCTCGCTGTATGTGTCGAAACTATTTGTCAAAATGGGGAAATACCAGACACTGGCAGGTTTAGCACGAATATGATCCAACCTCTACGATACTTACACAATCCGTCACCAAAAGTGTTCGGACAGCTGAAGTGTTATTATTAGGCCCGGATTTCTCATTCTTGTGCAAGTAGAAAACAGTTTGTGCAAATTACTGTGTAAATGTTTACAGTTTACGGTACCAAACAACTGGCGCCCCTCAAATCATGGCACCCTGGGTGGGTTCCGTTCCGTCAGATCGAAAACCCAACAGATAGAATGTATCGCACGACTCGCCAAATAGAAAATTTTCGACCTGACGGGAAAATTAACTTTTATCTGATGGGATTTTTTTTTCTATATAACGGGAATTTTTTTCTATCCAATGGGATTTATTTTCTATCTAAATGGGATTTTTTTCGATACAAAGGGATTTTGTTCTTGCTAGGAGCGTTCAAGTATTATGTCAGCAAGAAGTGGGGAGGGGGTTCGCCTCTTGACCACGACTGCTGACGAGGGGGGGGGGGTTACCAGATGGTGGCGCACCATTTTTTGAACGAAGCCTGCTAGTAAACCCATATTTATAACTCGCACATATTAATACACTCTGTCTTTATATAAACCTTTTCCCCCTGCGAAAATGTGTAATTCGATGACATTTCCTGCCGCCAACTTGGTTGGTCCGTGGCGATTGACAGTCAGATGGATGTGTTGCGACAAAGATGGGTGTCCTATCCAGATATCAAAGAGATTTGTGCAAATAATCATTTGCTTGGAAAGAAGCGGGTCTGTTCGGCAATACCTTTTTCTTTTCGTATGGAAAATGAAAGTGATCGCAAGGAATTCGTGGCTCATCAAAAAATACGAGTACCCAGGACAGAAAAAACAAACAAACAAGCCAACAAGCCAAAAAAAAATATAAAAAATATGTGAACGCTATCAACTGGTTGTGCCGTACTGATTAGGTCGCCGCCCCCCCCCCCCCCCCCGGGGTGGGAAAGGAAAAAATCGGTTGAGGAAAAAATTTCTATCTAATTGGAAAAAAATTCTATGTGATGGGGAAAAAGATTATATCTGACGGGTGGTGTACATTTTCCATCTGATGGTATTTCTATCCCATGGGATGTTCGATTATTTCAATCTGATGGGTTTTTGATCTGACGGGAGGACTAGGGATCGGCCGATATGACTTTTTACCAACCGATGTCGATGTCAATAATAATAATAATAATAAATCACGACTAACAGTACAAATCTATCAAATTTCATACAAAAAAATGCAACTTCGATTTCTGGTTTTGCGTGGGTTCCAACTGTTTGAAAATGTCAAGTTTCAACTGTTGAGATTATTCAAAAAGTTCTGTACAGCAATAACAGCATTTTTACTTTTATTCCTACTTATGACTTCAGCACATTCATCCTCTCAGTTAGATGTTAGTTGGTTGTTATAAAACTTAAGAGCATGGAACTGTCACGTGCTACATTTTCATTACAAACTGAGCAAATGGCTTTGCTTTTCTCACTTGGTTGTTGCTTTTGCCACGCTTGGTGTCAGTTTTGCAGGGAAGACAGTCACGTTTCTTGGCATAACAAATATCTGTATCGGAAGCCTTATAGTGGTCCGATACCGATACCGCAAAAACACCGATAAATACAGATTATACCGATACCAATATCGGACTATCCCTTGGGAGGACATCTATGGGACGCTTAAAACCTTAACGACGTGTACGCCTTCACCGATTTTCAAGCTCCGTATTGCAAATATTTTAACTACACAAGTTAAAATAATCCTACAAGGATTAAACCAATATCAACGGATCGGCTCACACAACGACTGGAAGATTTTGTGTGACTCCAGTTAAAATGGATTAGACGAACGACTCTGAGCAAAATGGCAGTTTACATGCATCATGCGTGGGTGGTAAGTAGCTGGTAATCCCTTTAATGGGAGGCGGGGGGGGGGAGTGAGTAATACTCTGGCGGAACTAGGTGGAGGAGGCCCAGCCGGCTATTACGGCACACAAAAATTAATCTCTTTGCCATACACAACAAACAACGGTTAAAATTTCAAAGAGAAAGTTTAGTACAGTTGGGAATTTGAAATAGGCTCAACGTTAGCGTATACACAGAGATCTAATTTTGAATAGGTTTTACACTACGGGAGTTAAAGGCGCCCTTTTACCTTTTCAACTCCTAGATATAAAGAAAATAGCGGTAAATTAAAAAAAACAACAACACTATTCGCAGCAGCGCCGCGATTTTCATAACTAAAAGTGCAATGTTTTTACCTTTTAATTGTACAGCTTCTTTTTGGGCCTTTTAACACTTTTCTCATCCTTCCCATGTCCTACACGTTTGGCGATGCCATCGGGAGCCTTTGAGTCCCTGGTAGGTCCAACCTTGGTGGTAAGGCATTCGTGTCCCCAAACCTCTTACCATCACTATTCCATGGCCATATATTGTACACTACACTTACATGTAATTGTGGCTGGCTGTTAGTGACCCCCCGGTCCTTGCCAGACCCGTTGCTAACGCAACAAATATTATTATAAAACGAGATCACGTGCCCCTCATCAGCCTATCGGATGACGGAGAATCTGGAACGTGAACAGGCGCCATTAAGAGATGTAAAGAGAACTTACATACGTAGCCTAATTATGCACCCCCGCCCCCGCGTTGCCCCCACCACAGACATTTTATTTCACACTGCTCACCGCAAAAAAGAATGCCTTAATCACCTGCACAGCCTGTGTATACCGTAAGTAAAGCATATTTATCACGTCTCGATGTGTACCGAATTTTCTTAAAATCGGCCATTAAAGGGACATACCTTCTCACTATATTCGAGCATCCTGCACGGAATAGCTTTTGCAACATTTACATATAGAGCAGTGACATTTGCCGCCATATTGGCACCAGTATGGGTTTTGGAGGGCATAACTACAAGGTGCACTACATAAAAATGGAGGGAAAAACAACGGAAGAGTGGATTTCTTAGGCTTAAAATAACGTTGTTTTCTCCAACAACAAAAATCGCGCGTTTTAGGTCTAAGAAATCACTCTTCACAGCATCGGCTTCAGTATGAAGCCCTTCTGTTTCTCTCTGCAGTGCCCCTTGCAGCTAACCCATTAAGGCTCCAGCATAGAATTATATACAATAATAATACTACGTCGTGTCACTCCTATAGGTCAGTCAGAGTGAATGTAGCAAAGGTCGCGCGAAATATAATGATACATTTTATTCCACCACAATGTCTTAACAAAATAAGTTTTCGTACACGTAGGACTAGGCCTAAAAGTGTGGCTGTTTTTTCCCTGAATTTTCCATGTTTTTTTTTTTTTTTGAAAAATCGGAGAATTTCCCGAGTTTTCCCCGAGTTCCAAACGCGATGTAAATTCCCCGAGTTTTCCAGGTTGGTGGGAACCCTGTTTAATCAGAGACAAGAACTAGCCCGCCAACATCACATCATCAAAGTTTGCGCAAACTGATACTTAAAGCAACATACCGCCTGCCTCACAACACCCACGCGACGATCACATCCGCGTATCCACAGCTAAGGTCAACTGAGACGGTAGCTTCGTTCCTCGCAGTGAAAAACATGGCTACTGTCTCAACTGGCATTGCGCCTAATAGTCCAGCCACCGTGAACCCATTCATATTGTCGTCAAAAACCGGAATGATTCTTGTATTTTAAAATCACAATTTATAATTTTCTAGGCTAGTGTCTTATAATTTTGCTTCGGCGATCTATTGGAATAATTAATTTTAATTTTTACCGCATTAGTCTATTAGATTGTAGAGCTCATGGTAATTATTAGAAAATTAGTAGATGTACACACAGAGATGAAACGTCATGATTTTTGTATGCGCGCATTGCATCATTTAGTGACGGATCGTTCTTAAATATAGTTAACAATATTCAACAGAAAATCTCCTAGACGCCACATTTTAAAACGGTTTTTTTTAGCAAGGAAAAGACTAACGGTAAGGAAATAGACCTTTGGGGCCGTACTTGATGTGGAGGATCGAGAAAAATGGCGCTGGGAGGTAGGTCCCTTTAAATAAAGTCTAATGAAACGATCCTTCAATCCATCGGCGTTTTCCCTCCCTTTCTTTCCTTTTTTTTTTTTAATCACTAAATGGGGTGTTGATTCTCCCGGCGCCCTTTCTGGTAAACACCCCCAGCCATCCATGCCCTTTCCTTTTCATATGCCATATCTCCTCTTTTCTTCCCGTTCACCAATCCAATTACCCCCTGATTTCGTTTCGTATGCACGTAACGTGGCGCTGGTGGCGATGGTGAGTGAGGAGGGGTTTCGGGGGTAGAGAGCTAGGGCGTGCAACGAATGGCGAACATTTTGAGGCATAGTAGCGGTGCTCTGCACCCCGAACAATCTTCCGAAATGAAGGCATGATGGCAAGCACGGTGGGAAAGTGGGGTTTCGGGGAGGAGGGGGCGGGGGAACTCCTTCCACATTTAATATCCATCTCCTTATTGATCAAAAGATATATTTGCCATTTTCCAGCTTTTTTTTTTTTACCTCCAATTCAGTTTGGGGTGAGCTAGATTGCGTGCTGTCAAGCGCGGTCGGGTCGAGTCGGATGCGTCTCGGGAGTTAGGGTTCGTAGAGGGTATGTATGGGATTATGGGGGTTGGAGGGGGGGGGGGCGGGGTGGCATCCCACAGAAGACCGCGACATAACCAATAACAAACTTTACACCAATATATGGCAAACAAACGCGGTGCGCGACCGAAGGTTTCTCAGTCGGCATTTCGTCGTTTTGTATACAGAGACATCAAGAGGTGAAGAGTCGCGGGGAGGGGGGGTGAGGGGACATATCATAGACGAAAGATATTTCGTTAACGTCCATGACGAATCTTTTTCAAAACCGATTCGCAGAAAGTTTCTTGAAAATTTAAAATCGCTGCATGCACTAGAATGAATCGGCAAAATACTGTGAAATTTTTGAAGTTTTTCGTGTCGTCCTTCAAAGGTCACCTTTGGGCCCATTATTATTTTTTACACCGTATTTATTTTTTTCTGAAATACTGTATGGTAATTTATGTAGCGAAACTGATGATGGCGTCTTTGTAGCCCAATGGATAGTGATATATGCATATTATAGGGCTTCTGGTTCCGTAATGTATTACCGTCTACGTACAACTCTTCTCGCCAATCTTGCAAAAGTAAACAGAGCCAAGCATAAGACTTTTCGGCTGCCAAAGTTGCTCAAATCCGATTTCAAACTTTTTTTACATAAGGATATGCCTATTAATATATTTCGTCGTAGCATCCCGGCGAAGATTGCAGCGAGAGCCAGTGTGCTCCATAACTGCAGACATCTTTTCGGTCACATGCTTCACAGTGGTAAATTACTTTCACATCTTCAACTCAACGTTCACACTTTTTTTAAGAGAAAAATATCACATATGCGGTTTTCTTCATACTACTAACCATGTGATCATTATCAAACCCAAAAAAATGTCACAAAGATAAGAAAGATTAAGTTTATTGATGGAATATTTGAAGGACTCACCATTGTACAACGGAGCAGGATCACCCGCAAAAGAAAACTGAGAGCCATTAAAATGAAAATTTCCAAAGTCGTTGATGTACAACAGTAAAAGAATAGGCCCTAGTACAGAGCCTTGCGGTACTCCACTCTTACTTCCTCTAGAGATTACTACAGGTGCTAGAGATTCTACCAAGTTCGAGTCCCAGCCACCAAATGACAGGTGATTTTTCTTTCGTTTTGGTGGCCGGCCGCACACAAGCTCTCGTTGCTGCCCCCGGATGCTACGACGGGAGTATATTTCCTTTTCCTGTCCACAGCCACGTTCCTATTGGATAAACCTACGCTTGGGAAACGTGGTTTTAATCTGCCCCAGTCTTTATTCTGTTACAAGTGCTCGCTTCAAATGAAACGAAACACTGCATTAACCCAAGCTCCAGCAAACGACAGACTTCTATTCCTAAATAGGTTCCTGCCTGCCGCTAAGCACGTCCGTCCGCCCGCCGTGCAAAACTCTCGAACCACGCGACCACTTATTTTGTGTATATACCCTGCAACCCACCCACCGACATTACACGTCTCGCGCGTCTCGGGTGAGGTCGGGGGGGTTCGGTCTCGCACCAGGAGATAGAAAGGGGATTTACATTTACGAATTTCAATCCCCATAATATCCCCGGGTGCATGGTGGCACACAAACGTTGTTTGTGACTCCCCTTAGTCTCGCTCCCAGAGGCTTTTGCTTTTACTTTACTCACGTTCTTTTCACTCCTTAGCCTCGATCTCAGCTTTTGCTCCACGCTCGCCAGCTAGCACACACACACACAGCATATCGATTGCTGTCCTATCTAATTGCACATTTCAATTTCGAGCTGATTAAGAGCAATGATGTAATTCCATTAAGGCCAGTAATATATTTCGAGGAGAGAAAGAGAGAGCGCTCACTGCGAGCCTTATTTTCCTTTTCTAATGAGAAGTGATGACGACGTTTTGAGGATGGAAAGCCCGCTGCGTCATTATGTCAAAACGGTTTCAAAAACAATGGAAAGTGGGAAAGACAAGCAAAATGAGAGTTTCTGTAAAAACAACAGACAACTCCTCCCTTTTCCTGGAAACGCCTCTCAAAAAAAAATCCACACGCTGTATACAATAACAAGCGGCTGAAGCGAATCAAGTGAGCTTCCCTCTCACACGGCCTTGTCATGGGAACCAGGATTAAAATAGACGACAATTGTAGCGCATGCGCGTGATTCACATGGCTAACCGGCTCATCATTGTAGTCTGCGCTATTGTCACATGACATGCTTCGCTCTGTTCCCGAGTTATGAAATGTGGTGTTGTATGGTACAGTTGTGGTGATATGTGATGAGGTCTGAGGACCTAGTGCGTCTGTGCACAAGTTGTTGTAGATTTTTATGTCCGAGCGCATAGCTGAGGGCCAAGGCTCGTGGAATAAAACCAACCAATCACATGACGTAGCAATACTGCATATGCGCAGTTACCAACAATCGAAACTGAAACTTGTGGTGCTCTGGCCTTATGGGAGGGGATCTCAGGACAAGGGGCTTTCCAACACTGACGACGAGGCGCACACCTCGAACCGTCTCATACAGGTGGCGACCTCTACTCACAAATTTCTGTATTATCGTAGACGCTTCTGACTCAGCAGTACAGTGGTAGTTATGGAGCTTACTCCCCCTAAGTATTCTATTTTTACCAACGCTAGTTCCAAATTTGTTGTAACTAAGTTTCTAGTTGACTATAGTATAACTTATACCTTACAAATATCAAAGCAGCCTTTCTTCAATTAATCATGCAGTAACTTAAAACGATCGCCACTATACTTCTTAGCAGGGGGGAGGGACTATTCCGAACTTTTTGCATATTGCTTTTCCATTGGCAGTTGATTTTGCTGGTGCCACTGACGTCACAATGCAGCTCGACAACTTATGCACATGCGCACAAGCCAAACCACACCGGTGCCAGTGACGTTACACGAAATATTGGCGAGAAAACGACTTAATGAGCTGGGGAAGGATCAACCTTTTGTATACTATCGTTCCACTCGACCTTGCTTCTTAGTACCGCTCCCCCCACCCCTCCATCGCACACCCTTGAGAGTATAACACCTTTCTTTGAGTATCCGTCGTTTTAGAGCGCTGTAACTTGCAGTTTTAATCACACAAAATTTCAGGAATTTAAAAAAGAAAGAAAAAAGAACGTTGTTAAATGAAGTGAAAATATAAAGTTTTCCTAACAACAAATTTCCTCGTTGTTAGGTTTAGTTCATGAAGTACTTTACAACGCGATCATTCATGCCAGAATCGTACTAGAAATTGAAGTGGCCATTTTGGGGGGAAAGGGGAGGTGGACGAAAGAGAGGACAGACTTAATTCTTCCAAACGAAATAAAAATTGAACGTTCCTGTAATTTATCAGACTTATTTATCTACAAATTATAACTGCACAAATTATAAAACCTACAGCCAGATTCACAATTTAATATTTTTCGCGCTAAGTTCAATCAGAGATGTGCCTCGTAAATTAATTTTCGGCAGCGGCATAAGTCGATTTTTTTTAAAGAGGTATCTTCGGACTATCCCACTTTAAATTCCCTTCGAATTATGAATTCATAAACACGCCTTGAAAAAACGAAACACCAACGTGTCCGATGTTGTCCGTTTTCCTAACTCGCATCGTGAACAAATTTGCAGTTTAATACGCTAAAAACGCACAGTTCAGGTTTCAAAACCTCGAATTATGTAGCGAGAACAAAAGCATTGGCATCAAAATACAGCTGCCAAGTTTAAGGTCGATCGTTGCAAAAAAAAGAAATGAGAAGGCCGACCGTTTTGGCTTGTCAGTTAAATCAGACGCTGACCCGATTCCCACAATGACGGAAAGCATTTTGGCCTAAAAAATATGGCTGACCAATTTTTAGAGCTCTTCTCAGGCAGGTCGTCATTATTTAGCATCACTAGATGCACATTTTTTTCTTTACCGTTTTTCAGTTATGTCGCTTAGGATATCAAGTAGCACACATACACCAATAGTTTAGTTTTCAAAAGTAAAACTTTAAAAAAAATATATATATGCAGCAGTTAGATTTCATATATATAAAAACTAAAAAGAGAATTATGGTATGTGTAACCTTTCAAGAAATCTTGAAATTCATGTTCTATCCTGTTTTGATTTCAGCTCTAACCAGATAAAATTTATATAAACAGCTTATTTGGACAGGACAGGTGTTAATGTTATCGCTGAATCATAGCGAGCGACACACTAGCGTGGCTCTCGATTCTCGTGTATCTCGTTTACTTCATTAAACTCAAATCTTGCTTATTCTTTTTTTTTTATTTTGTTTATCTCATGTATGTTAGAAAATCATAAATTGTATTTATCTCTCATCAAATCACATTTCATCTTTATATCAACTCTCATCTCCTGTCAAAATTAGTTTAGTCCAATATCATTTATCTCTCTATCACATATCTAGTTTATCTCATTTATCTAAAAAAAAAAAGGTTCATCGCAGTTATATCAGTTTTTGATTATTTGATTTATTTAAAATCTAGTTATTTAATTTTCCTTAAATATTGCAAAGAAAAAGATCAGATGTAAGTATTAAAAAACACTTAAGCAAATAAAATATAGATGCAAGCCTTTTTAAAGAACCTAAAGGAACAGATGCAAGACAAATAGGCTACATGTAAGCCATTACTACTAAGGGCGCGTTTACGCAACGACTCGCCCTTGAATTCTCGCAGCTAGAGGCTAGAAATCCTCTGAAATTCCAACATGGCGGCAGTTTTAGCTGCACCGACTCACAACGAAAGCAGTCAATATCGCGAGTTTAGAAGCGACTGGGAAACTTGGTTCGTCAGAAGAAATTCTTTACTTTATTGTCACGGATTATAAGACTGCAAGCATTTACTCAAACGATGTCGGATTTAGCTAATCCAAATAGCGTTGTTACCATGGCAACGACACCTTTGCCATCTCGATTAAATTCTAGCTGCGAGAATGCGAAGGCGAGTCATTGCATAAACGCGCCCTAATACATGCAAGACAAAAGCTCCAGCTTGTTTTTTTTTTGCAACGCTGGAGCGTGTTTTACAAGTATTGGTGCAATTCATGGCTTACATGTCTTCTTGTAGTAAGCTATCTGTTCCTTTAGAAAATTAGGTTTGTATTTAAAGCCTTACATCCGTATTTTATACGAGTAAACGTTTTTTAACATTTAATGTTATCAGTAACAGTCAAAGATTTAACCTGTATTGGTTAAGAAAAGACCATGCACTGTTTTATGTTCATAGCCCGTCTAGCACACTCTGGTGGGTGCAATTTTGGGGAAACAGCAGGTACAGGTAAAGAGTTTATCTCTTTTCAATTTCCAGCACATTTCCGGAGACAAGGTAGGCCTTCACTGCAAGGTCTTGCTCGAGAAAAAAGACGGACAACGGCGAGACAAACAGTACCTTCCTAAACCACCGAACAGAGCGAACAGAACGCACCACTGTTAGAGATAGTTTGGCTCCAAACTTGACGTCGCGCGTGCGCAATGATGTTGCGTCAGCCGTTCAGTACCTTCCTAAACTACAACACAGCTCAACAAGCTCAGCAAGTATTCGATACGTCATACCTTCACCGCGACCAGACCTGGCTAATGGATTTGACCAGGATTGGCTAATAGATGTGACCAGGCGAGAGCAATGCCAAATTGCGAACCATCTCAGGGAGGTGGTTTGCTGGGGTGGAGGTTTGAGCATGCTCGAGGTAACAGTTTTGCCGGAACTGATTCATCGCTGACGATGTTGACGTCAATCAAGCCGCATCAACACGGATGTTAGCAGGGAATGAGCCAATCTGTCGCCAACAGTGGAGCGTTTGGTGCGCTCTGTTTGGTCGTTTAGGAAAGTACCGAAAATCGACATCGCGACGTAAAAATACTAAATCACTCCAGAGCAAGACGCCTCCGCAACAAACGTTTTGTGCAGCATTCCGGGGATGTCAGTCAGGTTTCGGCCAAGTCTCGCAAGGCTTGCGAAACGCCGTTGTGTTACGTCATGAAGATGATCCGTCTCACCCGACGTCCGAGGGGTACGACAAACCTTGAAATAGCGTACGCGATTGGTAAATCCGAACCCACTACATTAGATTTGCTAATTTTCAGGGATTGGCACGGATTTGTAAGGTTTGTACGGATTTGCTTGATTTGTACAGTTTTGCAGAGTTGTACAGATTTCGCTTAGTTTGTGGATTTCGTTTAGATTTGCTGATTTGCAGTGATTTGTGTGGATTTGCAGATTTTACTTACTCAATTTGTAAGGGGATTTGCAGAATTTCCAGATTTGTAGAATTGCAAATATCAAGGAGATTGCAAGCAGATTTGCAGATTTCATGTTAATTTGCGCCGATTTGCAGGATTTACAGAAATTTCGCAGCTTTCATTTGAATTTGCAAATCCGAAATCAAAGAGCGTACGGGATTTCAGCCTTTGTCGGACCCCTCGCCGCATTCAGTCAAGTCTCCATTTTCCGAACAAGGGGCATTAAAGGGACAAAAATCCTTCCGGTATGTCGTGCGACCCGTTGAGAATAGCGTTTGCAACATTTACACAGTTTCGAGTTAATGTCGTAAAATTATGTCGAACGAAGAAAAAACAAGAAAATAAACGTGTTGGCAATTGCATTGAACTAATGTCGCAAAACTGAGTCGTACAGGAAACCTAACATGGGGCGCCTTCGATAACTACCAATCCAAACTCAACCGTCTGCAGGCAGTTTGGTGCCGTTAACATACAGAATGCCCATGAGCAAACTTCGCTCTGCCTCCAGACTGGATGAGTTTGGTTGAGGTTTTCGAAGGCCCTGTTTGATGCACGTGCCTTTTTTTCTTTTTTTTTTCTTTTTTTCACCAAACCTTGGCTCCATCTACACTGGAAAGTCGTCTGTCGTATTGGGTTTTCGCCTTACTACTGCTTTTGTTGTGTCCGGGTTACGAAATTGGCAGTTGTGGAATGTCGTGATAGAAGTGCTTTTAAGAACGCATGCTCTCCATTACTTTAGCGGTATGCTTGCGTTGTCAATGGCGTTGTTAAGCAGTTTTGGTCGGTGGATTCAGAGAAAAAGCCGCTTTGGAGGACTGATGGTTCAATGACGTTACACTGAGAAATCGAAAAATTAGGCGCATTTATGAAGCATTTTGATGAGCTGAGGCCGGCTGTGGCGACACCACTAACCTGTTCGGCAAATATATAAAAGTCCACTTCTTTCACACCTCTTCATTTTTATCCGTGCAATAGACCTACTGTCCATTCAGTCATATCGCACAGCGTTTTTTTTTCTTCTTTCGGTCGACGGAAACAGTTTATTTCGCAGTCAGATGACAGGATTTTTTTTTCCGCCGAGCTCCGCCATCATACCATCGTAGCGGCACTGAAAAAGGGTACAGAGTCCATACATCCTGTTCGCCTCGCTAGCGAACAACCAACGGACAGACAAGACAGGACAGACCGTCGGTCGGACGGACGGACGCCAGCCACACGGCCTGGCTGGTCAACCCAACCCTCTCTATCGGTAGGCAGTCATGCTAGCCGAACGCACCACCACCAACGCAGAGAGCGCCTGCGCATCACCTGCACACGCGAGCCGGCCGGAAGTGATGATGCCGCCATGACGGTCGACCGACCGGAAGAAGCAGCGTCATTGTGTGTGTGTGTACTTTTTTTTTCCTGCCTACGTCGGAATCAAATAACAAATCCGGTGACGAATCACGGAGGGAGTTTTGTGAAGTTGGAAAATGCAGGATTGTACTTCTGGAATTTAATACGTATCAGAGATTTGGACAACGTTTGCTATGAAGGAAATGACGCTTCTGCTGCAAACACATTATTTTCAAAACCGAAACAAAAACGCCATTCACTTTGCCCCCTAAGTTTTTTTTTTTTTGCGTTTTTAATCAGGGTTCTCACCCAAACATTGAAATAATTTCCCCGAGTTTTCCAGGTTTTCCATAATAATTAACGTTAATTCCCAGGTTATTTACCAAAATTTCAGGAAGGTTATTTTCCCACAAATTTTTACCACTTTTACGGCACACTTAGTGCAAAAGAGTAGCCTATAATTTAAAGGGACATAATTTTTTTCCGGTATGTCGTGCGACCCGTTGAGACTAATATTTACACGAGTTAATGTCGCAAAATCACCTCGCACGAAAGAAGAAAAAACAAGAAAGTGAATGTGTTGGCAACATTTACATACGTTTGAACTAATGTCGCAAAACTGAGTCGTATTGGAAAGCAAACATGGAGGGATGTACCTTTAACAGAATATGTTTTTATGCACTAGGCATACAATTGTGGCTTTGGTTTTTCCCTGAATTTTCCAGTTTTTATGTAAAAAAAAATCGGAGAATTCCCAGAGTTTTCCCTGAGTTTCCAACGTCGTTTAAATTCCCTAAGTTTTTCTGCTTCTCCAGGTTGGTGGGTACCCTGTTTAAACAAACGCCAGTGTGACCACAGTGTGGCAAATCGTCCAGTACGCAACAATTAGATCAGAACAAAGAATGTAGGGCTATCTTGTAAGGTAACGCCGCTCCATACAAAAGGAAGCAGTAGGACCCACCCAACTCAAAAACAACCATTAGCTAGAGGGCGCAGCCATCGCTTTGCGGGTGTGGACAATTCAACAAACACACATATTTCCTCAACCCCGAGCGCCGTCGCTAGTCCATCCAATTATTCCAAGACACTTCTTGGCTGCCCCCCACCCCCCTCCCTCAGCATCTACGACGTTAACCCTTCGCACAGCAGCACAGCTTCTACTCGCTGGGTCCGGTAATTAGAATGCGTCCAGCTCGGCACTAAAACTTCTCATGCAAATCGGCTTGTTGTTATTCCATTTCATTTACTCGAGCGCCATAGCAGGCAAGCAACAAACATATAAGCATGTCAAGAACTTATTTCAGGGCCTCTTCTCTTTCTATTTCTCCGAGTTGGGTTGTGTTTTGCTCTCGCGCCGCGTCCATCGCTGTAATGAGAAGCGAGCCCTGTCTCGACCTCACCGCCGCTCCATTCTCGCATTCAAGCGTTTCACGACACGCCACAAACACCCAACCGACCAACGAATACGCCCCTCGCCGAACTCCCCCCCCCCCCCCCCCCCGCAACTTCGACGCCCCTCCCTCTCCAGGTCCGGTTTACCAACCAACTCGTGGAAAGCAACAACAGCGCCTTTCATAACTAGAGTCATCGCGTAACATCGCTAAAACGGTCGCTCATAAATGCACTTTATTCTAGTCGGTCGTCTAACTATAACAGCATACGGGTACGTGCGGGCCATTACAGGCATACGTATAGAGTTATGTGGTCGCTGCAAAGTTTCAGGAGAGGTCGCGGCGCAGATCAACCACTGATGTCTACAACGGCTTTCGCCCTCTGTCGTCAAAATGAGTGACAGCTAGACCGCAATGTCGAGGTTGACGTACCACTCTTGATGAATAGACTGTGCCGACTGTCTGAAGTCGTTGTTACCGTTTGTTGTTTCACTTTAACATAAGAGATGAAAGGGGTAGGGATGGAAAAGAAACTGCCTGTCTGCCCACATCAACCGAGAGGTTCGACAAAGACAAAAAAACTGTACGAGATTTGTAAATCTGTAAATCTTCCAACAGATTTACAGAGATTTACGGTTTTTCAGGAATTTAAAGATTTACAAAAGGTTTAATGGTTTACATGAAGTTTTGCAAGATTTACACGGATTTGCAGAAGATTTAAAGATTTACATAGAATTTTGCAGATTTACAGATTTACGTGAAGATTTGCTGATTTACAGGGATTTAAAGATTTAATGATTTACATGAGATTTTTTCAAGATTTACATGAAGATTTGCAGGATTTAAAGATTTACAAAGGATTTAAGTAAGATTTAAAAAGATTTACGCCAGATTTACGTGATTTATGCGATTTGTATTAGTTTTACAAGATTTGGACAAGATTTAAGGATTTGAATGAGTTACACAATTTTTACAAAATTTACAACGTATTTATAAATCTTAAATCTTGGGTGTACGAGATTTCTCGCTTTGTCGAACCCCTCGATATCAACGAACCCTCTTAGAACGTTTCCATGGCAACACGGTACGTTAACAGGAAGTGAGCTCCGCCATCTTGTTTCGTCGCTTGTTTTGGCCGAATTCGTCAATCGCTATTAGCTACGTAACTACAATTCGCGGTAAGCAACTGAATGCTATTTTTTCGATAAAATTGCTGTCTAACTTTCATTGTGTGGCCGATATGTATGTTGCGATAATGCAGGTTCTATGTAAACTACCCGAAAACGATGCTGTAAACAGTGCCATCACACCAGTGCAACTTATTCGTTCTCTGTATGTAAAAGCTAACAACCATTTTTCAAACCAGTAAAGGGTAATTATTGATTGCATGGTTTGATACCTGAACGGACGTTAACAGAAAGAATTGAAGTATGGCTATGTACTATTTTATAGTATTTTGTACTAGTTTATAGCGTAAAAATGCGCTCGCAATCGTCCATTCACATCCACTGTTCGTGTACAGATGAAGCTCGCAGTAGGAGGTGTGCATCAGCACAGGCGCGCTGCTATAAACCTACTTCCGCCATCTCCTCCTTTGATCGAAAACGGTATATACCGACGTGTGCGCATTAAGTTTCTTTTCCAATCCCCAACCCCTTTCTTCCCCTATGATTGTGAGCATCTAGAAGTACCCGCGCAACCACGCTTATTATTGTTTAGGCCTATATTTGTTTGATCGGATTTATATTTGTTGATAGGCCTATATCTGAGTGATGAGGCCTTTTCCTTTTATTTGTTTGATTCCGCCAATATTTGTTGACAGGGCTATATTTGAGTGATTAGGCCTTTTATTTGTTTGATGGGGCCAATATTTGTTTGATAGGTCTATATATTTGAGTGATTAGGCCTTTATTTGTTTGATTGGGCCAGTTTTGTTTGATAGGCCTACATTTGAGTGATTACAGGCCTATATTTGTTTGGTTGGGCTAATATTTGTTTGATTGGCCAATATTTGTTTGATTAGGCCAATATTTGTTTGATTAGGCCAATATTTGTTTGATTAATCCTTAAATTGAGGGGTTAGGCCTTCAATTTATATTAGCGAATATTTGTTAGGCATTTTTAGATACGTAACCTAGGAAGGCCAAAAATTCCGAATTTTCCTTAGGCCTCGGTACAAACCTGATGCCCTCTCGCTACTAATTGGCCGAGGTAGCACTCGAGTAATTCTCTACAGCGTGTTGACGTAGTTGGTTTCGCCCAAGCCCCAATCTCACACCCCATCCTACTCTTGCTTAAAGGGACACCCGGCCTGCATTATAACATTCGACCCGCCTGCCTTATAACAGCTACGCGCAGATCGCCATCCGTGCATAGACCAGAGACAAGGTCGGCTGGGGTGCTAGCTGCATTCCTCGCAACGAGGAACGTAGCTGCTGTCTTGGTTGGCTTTGGGAATAGTACACGAAACAGCATCAAGTTAAAGATTGTGTCGTCACAAACCGGAATGATAATTTTCTAGGCTAGTGTCTTATACTTTTGCTTCGGCGATCTATTGGAATAATTAAATTTAATTTTTACCGCATTAGTCTTTTAGTTTTTTGATTTCGTGGTAATTATTAGAAAATGAGTACATGCACAAACAGAGATGAAACGTCATGATTATTGTAAGCGCGCAAATCACCGTATAAGTGTAGGATACAGTAAATAAAGTTAGCAATTATTCAACAGAAAATCTCCGACGCCACATTTTAAATGGATTTTTACCAAGCGATTGACTAACGGTAAGGAAATAGACCTTTGGGGTCGTACTTGATGTGGTGGATCGAGAAAAATAGCGCTGGGAGGAATATCCCTTTAAAGTGAATAACCACGACAACTGTTTGTTTCTCGTGTAATAGAATGATCGGGAATTGGCTGTCGGGAATAAATTGGGCGGGAAGTAACAATTCCATTTCCGACCAGTACGAATCTCCATCGCACGGCCCACTGAATTCCAGTATCGTCCCAGTTCCCAGTGCTGCAAGCGGTTTAAGCTTCTCTTTAAGAAATGCTCTAGATAACACGGGAGCTTGCTTCGTCGCATGCACAAGTCCAATATATTACAGAATGCGCGTCTTTAAGTGTCGAAAGGTTGCCATGGCTAGCCCAACATTTTGCCTCGTTCAGGGCGCCACCTGTCGGTGTCACTTTGCAGCACTTAGTTTAGAGTTTATGTACACAATGTGTGTCGCTAGTTTTGCCTCCAAAAGCTCAAACAGAAAGCATATTTGTTTCAAAATTCGGCGCTGCTGGAACGGCAAGATCTTATACAAATCTTTGTATCCTTTGTGACGTAACTTTTTTCGCGTCTCTCCTTAATCTTTAGCCTTGTTAGTTAAATTTACAAAAAGTATAATTGCTTGCTGTAATTTGATGGTACATACCACCATGTTAGCTTTCCTACATGGCTGGATTTTTCAAATTTAGTTCAGTCGTGTGTAAATGTTGCTCTTTATGTTGCTGTTTTTTCCCTACGTACGAGACGGTACGAGACATTCACTCCAACGTAAGTAAATGTTGCAAAGCTATAAAATGGCCGACGCGATGTAAGCGAAGGGATGCTCGCTCCGAAAACCGCCGCTCTGTGAACATGTTTACCAAGCCATCCAACAAAAACGGCATCGGATATACATTCGTAAGTGTACAGGGATCTAAGACAGAAAGTTTGAACGTATTAGAATAAGTAGAACTGTCAAAATTTTACATCGCAAAATTGCGAATTTGATTGCTGAAAAATTCGCAACTACGGAAGCTTCCCTATGCCATACACAAATTGTCACATTTGACAAGCAACCAAAACTCAAAACTACGGAAGTGCAAAAAAAAAAAAAAATGAACTGTGCAAAATGTAACGCAACAATAACGAACAATGAATCCACAACGTGTTGGGCTGGTTGTCAGCAAAATTTTCATTATGAATGCTCCCTAGCAAAAGATAGATGGATAAAAAAATCGGCTGCAGTTAAAAGAAAATGGAAGTGTGACTCCTGCTGCCATCAGAAAGGAAAAACCTACATCGACGATGAAAAAAATACAGAAAATGAAGAAGAATCAGACGTCCAGATCACAGATAATCAACATGATAAAGAGCCTAGTGGTGAAAACATAAACTTGGTGGAAGAAATATTAGGAATAAGAAAACTTCTGTACGACATAAATGACAAGGTTGGTGAACTTCCCGAAATCAAAAAGGATTTAAATGAATTAATCAAATCATTAAATTTTGCACATGGACGAATAGATGATCTGGAAAAAGAAAGTAAACAACAGAAGAAGGAATTAAAGGAAATGCAAGTGAAAATCGACGAATTAGAAAAAATACTTACTGAACCGGAAAAAACGACGGCATCGCAAGTTTGGGAAAAAGTTCCAGTTATTAAAAAAATTAAAGATACTATGGAGAATATTGTTACAAACCAAAATGAAAAAGATCAATATGATCGAAACCGGAACTTGGAACTAGTTGGAGTTGACACATGTCCACAAGAAGACCTTAAAGACACAATACAACGAATTGCTGAAAGGCTTGGACTACAGGACTTCAACGAATCTCAAATAGATAAAGGACATCGTTTACCATCCAGGAATCCAAATGTACCACCAGCAATTGTGCTACAGTTTAAGCATCGTCAAGATCGAGACTCATGGCTTAAAAAAAAGAAAATAATAACTACTAATGACGACTGCTTTGGGAACGGAAACGACAAAAGATTTTACATCAATGAACAAATGTCACCACACAACCGACAATTATTTTGGAAAACCAAAGAATTCGCCCGCAACAATGGAATCAAATTTGTGTGGTTCAAAGATGGCAAAATAAGAATGCGAAAAAGTGAAAGTGAAAAAAAAATAATTGTGATTAAAACGGAAAGAGATCTGCAAAATACAGAGGAAACTGAAAATAAGGTGGAAAATAATGTAAGTAACACGGAACCACTAACACATTCATAAATAGTGTATTTAAAGACTTTGAAGAGGCAGAAAGCTTTTTCAGCAAAGCAGATCTCAGTACCATCAACATCCTTCACACTAATTTAAGAAGTGTAAGAAAAAACTGGGAGCAGTTTGAAATCGAAATAATCGAAACAAAAATTTTATGGGATATAATTTGCATAACTGAAATAGGAATTAAAGATACGGAAACAAATCTATATAAACTTGATGGATACAGTAGTATATGGCTTACACGAGAGCATACGGCAAGAGGTGGAGGCTTATTACTTCTCATTAAAAATAATAAGCAAAATGTGAAATTAAATGAAAAAATGATAAAAATAGACATAAACGATGTCATGCAAATTGAAATGAGCATTGATGACTTACAGTTTACCATATTTATTATATATCGGCAGCCTAGCTCATCCAAACAGAAATTTATTAAAGCTCTTAATAAATTGCTAAAAAATCAGGAAATGAATGAAAACATAATATTAATTGGAGACATAAACATTGACATACTTGAAGAAAACCAAACAATTAACGAAGACATAAATGTGGAAAATTATCTTAATAAACTAGCTGCAAATGGTTTCTCATCAATGATTGAATCTCCGACTAGAGTAGAAATTTATATGAATAAAATCACTTCGTCATGCATTGACCATATTTTTGTAAAAATGAATAACTGTGAATGCTCAAGTGCATGCATTGAAAAAAAAATAGCCGACCATTACTTCATTGCATTAAAGGTTGAGTTAATTAAAAGTATTTTTCAAGGAAAAGATAATGATATTAGAGTTCATCTTGATGATGCATCCATAATTAAAAAATTAAATAAGGTGAACTGGGATATCCTAAATGAGCATGAAAACAATCCTGATGACATGTATAATAACATAAAAAATACAATAACTGATATCTATAAAACCAGTCAGGTACCGGAGAAAGTAAAGAAAGCAAAGAAAGCGTGGATAACTGACAACATGATAAAATTAATTAACGTAAAAAATAAACTGTGGAAAAAAATAAAAACTAAAGCCAATCCAAACGAACAATTGTGTGCTGAATATAAAAAAATTAAAACACGAATACAACGGGAGTTAAGGGAAAGTAAACAAAACCACTTTTCAAAAATAATAAACTCTGTAACAATTAACAGCAAAATAAAATGGAATCACATAAATGACATTGTAGGCCGCAAACGTAAAGCCAATATCGACAAATTAATACAAGAATCTTTTCAAAATGAACCTGTGCATAAACTATGTAATAGAGTAAATTTAAATTTTGCAAATGTTGTACCAAAATTAAGAAAAAAATTTCTTGCAAGGAAGAACAAATTTATGAATAATGCAAATAAAATTAAAAAAATTAAAAGAAACTCTTCAACAATTGCAATCCTAAACTGTACTGCATATGACATAAAAAACCTAGTTGGAGAAATAAAAAATAAAGAATCAGTGGGAATTGATGGGGTTTATATGAAGCACCTAATTGGCTCAATTGACAACTCTTCAATATGTCTAACCAAATTAATAAATTCCATAATTAACACTGAAATTTGGCCTGAAGAATTGAAAGTGCAAGTTGTGAGACCAATTCATAAGAAAGATAGCAAAATTAATTTAAATAACTATAGACCGATATCACTTCTGTCCAACATAAATAAAATAATAGAAAAATTTTTCTTTAAACAAATTATGTGTTTTGTGGAAAAATATAATATTATTAACAAAAGACAATTTGGTTTTCAAAATAATAAAGGAACCATTGATGCCCTAAGACTTATTAATAACAAAATAACACAGAATCTAGATAATGGTTACTTTACTAAAGTGGTCCTAGTGGACTTACAAAAAGCATTTGATACAGTTGATCATACTGCTCTTATAAATAAATGTGAATTGTATGGCCTAAGAGGAAAATGCAGCAAAATTATTTCAAGTTACCTGAATAATCGAAATGCAAAAACAAGAATTGGAAACTGTACTAGTGATTCTGAGGAAATTAAATACGGAGTGCCCCAGGGTTCTGTACTGGGTCCACTTTTGTTTATAATATATATTAATGACGTCGTTGCTCAAGTAAGAAAATGTGAGATAATTCTATTTGCTGATGATATCATTCTAATCTCGTCAGGTAAAAATTTAGCTACAATGGAAAAAAATCTCCAAGAAGACTTTAATAATATAAACGATTGGTTCCTAGAAAATGATGTTTTTATAAATGATTTGAAAACAGCTGTTATGGATATCACATCGTCTCACAATAAATATGAAGTGACAGATTTGCTGATTCACACTGAACATTGTAGCGCTTCAGAAAAATGCTCTGAAACATGCATTAAAGTAGAAAAAGTGTCAACGGCTAAATACTTAGGTATATGTATTGATAATTTGTGGAAGTTCAACCATCATATAGATAACCTAATAAAAAAATTACGACAATTATTACCAATTTGTTATAAATTAAGACCAATTCTTAGCAGAAAAAACAAACACATATTGTTTGACGCATTAGTAACAAGTAATATTAGATATGGGATAGAATTCTATGGTTTAACATCATCATATCTCCTAGATAAAATCCAGAGAACACAAAACAAACTAGTTAAAGCTCTGTTTAAACCAGTGAATTATAAAAAAAAAACCAAAGACTTATTTCAAGAACATGAAATACTAAATGTTCAAAATCTTAGAAATTACATAATAATCTTAAATAACTATTTTAAATCTGAACACAAGGTAAAAGATGTAAAAAAAACAACATATCTAAGAAGTAAAAGTCTGCGATTTGAAATACCATTAGTGAAAAATTGTTATGGAATGAGGAATATGCGATATTACATTCCTTGGACCTTTAATCAGCTACCTAATAATCTCATGTCTCTCACAGGATTTAAACAAATTAAGAAAGAAGTAAAAAACTGGTTATTAACAAAATAATAAATGAATAAAAAAAAAAAAGTATGTATAAAAAACTGACTTAAAATTATAACATAGGTATTGGAAAAATAGTGCTTCAGATAATGCGTATGTTGATATAATGCTTTTTATTTTTACTAACGGATAAATGTATAGCCTATGTATAATCATATTCACTTGTAATACAATGTATGTAAATATGATGCAACCCACACAAATCCTTCGGATTTCGGGATGCAATGTTGATAAATAAACTGTCTATATATATATATATAAAAGAAGGTTGGGGACATTCACTCCAACATACGCAAATGTTGCAAAGCTAGACGAAACGGTTTTGCTACATTCACTCAAACGTACGTAAGCATTGCAAAGATATACGAGACGGTTTTGCTACAGCCTCTCCGACGTACGTAAATGTTGCAAAGCTATACGAGACGGTTTTGCTACATTCACTCCAACGTACGTAATTGTTGCAAAGCTATACGAGACGGTTTTGCTACATCCACTAAAACGTACGTAATTGTTGCAAAGCTATACGAGACGGTTTTGCTACATTCACTGCAACATACGCAAATGTTGCAAAGCTATACGAATCGGTTTTGCTACATTCACTCAAAAGTACGTAAGCATTGCAAAGATATACGAGATGGTTTTGCTACAGCCTCTCCGACGTACGTAAATGTTGCAAAGCTAGACGAGACGGCTTTTGCTACATTCATTACAACGTACGTAATTGGTGCAAAGCTATACGAGACGGTTTTGCTGCATCCACTACAACGTACGTAAATGTTGCAAAGATATACGATACGGTTTTGCTACATTCACTCAAACGTGCGTAAATGTTGCAAAGCTATACGAGACGGTTTTGCTACATCCACTCAAACGTACGTAATTGTTGCAAAGCTATGCAACGGTTTTGTGACATTCACTCAAGCGTACGTAAATGCAAAGCTACACGAGACGGTTTTGCTACATTCACTCAAACGTACGTAAATGTTGCAAAGCTAGATGAGACGGTTTTGCTACATTCAGTCAAACGTAGGTAAATGTTGCAAAGCTATAAGAGATAGTTTTGCTACATTCACTCAACCGTGTGTAAATGTTGCAAAGCTATACGAGACAATTTTTCTATTCATTGAAACGTACGTAAATGTTGCAAAACGATATTTACGCACTGGATGCACGAAAATAAAAAGAGGTTTTTTTTTTAATGCTTGGGTATAAGGAAGGACATAGGTACAGAGAACAACTATAGTTTCGGGAGTTCCTTCCACCCGTTTTGTCCTTATGCGCACTACCCTCCCCCTATTTCCGTGCATCCCACACGTAAGTACGTTTTGCAACATTTACGTGCATTTCAGTGAATTCCTTTCACCCCGCGTTTTTTTTTTTTTTTTGTCAGAATCAGATCGTGTGACGTCGTCCGTTATCTCTTGCGGTAACCGCCACTTCTTCAAGGCCTCCTGAGAAAATACCTCGCGAGCGAGGGGCTCTTCTGCAATCCGAGTAAACGGTTAGAAGAGTTGGTTGAGTTGCCGTCTTTAGACGGTCTGCCAGCTAGTTGCAAACAATTTTGCTCCGGTGATTTGGGAGTTTCTACTTCCATCAAATATCAGGCTTTCATGTTCATTTGCACGTAACGTATACATCGTACACGCTTTTACAATGTAACGTCTAAGGCCCCTTCCCAGTCTCCCACAGTTCAAGTAGCTCAATTTATTAGCCTATACGTATAACGCACGCATACACAACACCGACTTTTTTTTTAGTGGAACGGCGTAAAGGCTTATTTATAGCTTTCTTACGCTTTATAATTTATTTCTTCAGAATTACACACATGAACCTACAACAGCAAATCTTCCAGCTATGGGGCTTATATAACGCACGACCAAAAAAAAAAAAAAATTCGAGAAAAGTGAAAACTATAAAAAAAAAATATTTCAAAAATATTAAAAAATCATCCTTCAGATCGTAAAACATACAAGAAAGACTTAGAGGGGGAAAAAATTACCCACCCAGTCCATGTTAACGTATTGATCATTGTCACAGAATGGGAATAAAACACGCACAAGTGTTCTCATATTATATTTATTGATCTGGATAAAGAACCCTGGTGTTGGGGGAGACCAAGAATTGAGGCTGGGGGGAGGTGGGGGGGGGTCCATGTTCACCAAACGCTACACAATCTTTGAGCTATATAACAACTCTGACTTGTCTTTCCGGTACATCGTAGCCGGCTGAAATATTGTACAAGCGACTAAATTATAACTCGAGGATCCGGCGTAGAGTCGTTACGACGATCGCTCACACGAAGCTGTGTGTGTTGTCATGGTAACAACGAAAGCCGGGGAATAACTCGTTGGGAACGTTCTGGGAGGCGGTGGGTGGCTTGTTCAGGAGGCGGTGGGTGGCTTGTTCAGGAGGCGGGGTCCTATACGGTCTACGGAGTAAGCGAGTGTTTGTTTACCTGCCCTACTATTCGACTCAAATAGACTTGTGTTTGTAACAACTATCAACAAACCAATTAAATCGTTTTATGCATGTTTTCCTATTAAAGGCTTGAAATTTTTAACATACTGAAATCTATTTTACCGAAGGGTTTCATTTGTTGACTGCGGTTCCGGTTTCGGTTTTACATGCCCACAAAACCGCAGTTTCGTTTTCGGTATCGTTTTTTGCCACCCTCCCCATCTGTTTTTCATTGTTTTTACTCTGTAGCAGTAGTGTTACCAGCTTCCAACTCACTCCTGCTTCTCTTTCAGCAGCGTCATTGACCATGGGCCTGGCTGTGGAACCATTTTCCTCTAATATTTTCTTTTTTAGTACTGGGGGCTTCTTTGCTGTAATTTTACACGTAGAAATTGATAATTATTAAAAAATTTAAAAAGAACAAATCTATCTTTTATTTTCCGAACCCCGTTCGAAAAACCAACACAAAATCCGAATCGGTTTCAGTTTCTGTTTTCAGTAAAAATCGAAATTTTTTTGGTTTCGGTTACCAACCCATCCCTTTAATCATAAAGTAGCTCTTAGAAATAAAATTTTAAAAAAAGTGCCGAAATCTTAAAAAAAAATCATGACTTTTTCAGGAATCCTGACTGGAACACACACAAAAAAAAAACAAATCCCGACTTTTCATGAAGTATTTAAAAAAAATCATGGCTCGTTCGGAAAAGAAACGCTTGACTTTTGCACAATTATCACGAGTGTAAAAAAAAAAAAAAAAAAAAAAAAAACAACAATTATCCCATCGGGGACCATTAGGCTGCTAGGCGTACAATCTATATTTATGTAATATAATTACGCAACATGTCATGTACGGATCAGCAACGGGTTGCACGTCTGGTAGGAGGGAAAGCATTGTGGGAAAGCTTTTCAGGACAGCGTGATTCTCGAAGGGGCAGCTTCATATTTATTCTTGAGCCTCACTTATTTCAGTCAGCATTCACCTGGCTGGTAGAACATATAGTAGAAGCGATCGTTAGCCACCGGGGGGGGGGGGGGCGGGAAAAGACAGCTTTGAGTCACATGATGCGCTGGTATTTCCGCCAGCAGCATGGACATGTTGTGGAAGAATATAATGGTAGTGAGAATCAGAAAGAAGGGATCATTAACAGTTGGAAGAGGGATTTGAGTCACAGGATGCGCTGATTGAGTGAGCAAAGTTAATGAAAATCAGCGTTTGCTATCAGCATTTACAGTGTGTGCCAACAATTTGACGAAACTTAAACCGTGCGCAGTGGCTGGTTGCCGTGACGTCACCATGACTTAGCCAATGACGAAGAGAACAACGGCTGTCTGATTGGACTAGCCCAGTCACGTGATATGCACGTCACAGCAAACAGCCATGGCGCGTGGTATAATTCGATCGAACATGGACACAGCCACCATACCTAACCAGTGTTACAAACCGTTCAGCACCATCCTCAGCTAGTAACTTACATCAGATTTATGAATTTTGAACGTTCTGCCCCCTATTTTCCCTGAAACGGCTCACCCCTGACACTTGCCATATTTTAATTTTCCCCGAGCGCTTTCAGGCTTTCCACATTTTGTCTGTTTGGGTTCCATGGTTTATGGACGACGTACGATCCATTTTGGCAAGCAATAAATCAAAAGCATAAAATCACCCTCGAAAAAAGCAAGAATACAACCTGGTGTAACAATTGAGGGTCTAAACACCGTAACAGCTGGTGTAGTTTCCGATTTTCTCGGGCGGGGGTAACCGCGTTCACTCAATCGTTCACGTTCTATTATTCAATTCAGCCATTCATATTCAGAGCCGGAAACTAACGATCGCAAAACTTAACAAGCGGAGAGGGAGAAAAAAAGAATCCACTTTGGAAAATGAAGTTTTTAGTCACTGTTTTAGTAGAAAAATGCGTTGCGCTACACCAGCGACGGTATGCGCGGCAACGGAGCGTAACGCCAATCATGACGTAGTTATGGGCCCATGCAGTTTGTATCTGTCCCGTAGGCGGCGCGGCGACTAGCAAGTGCCCATTCGTCGGACGGAGTGAAAATTTGATTTGCCGAATGCTGCCAGCCGTGAATGACAGCACAGGATACGGTTTGGTTTTTTGGTGTACAACGCAGTACGTCTGATATGATATGAGAAGAGATCTGCCAGGTGCTGCGACAACAGAGATTAAGCAGAAGCCGCACCTTCCTAATCCTGCGTAACTACCTGCAACTGCGGACAATCACTGATTACTAAAGATTACTTATTGAATTACCAAGATTTACTTTGATTCCAGAACATCCAGTACTCCTATATTTCCGATTTTTTAATGCCCCTATATTTCCTATTTCCTAAGTTTCGGCACCAATTACATCAATTAAAAGTGTTGAAACTATACAGCACCAGCAACAACAAAATATTAAATGCCCGCGACGGTGGGCGGAAAAAAGGTCCGGGGAAAAAAGGTCCGAGGAAAAAAGGTCCGCGTAAAAAGGTCCACGGAGAAAAGGTCCGCGGAAAAAAGGTCCGGGAAAAAAGGTCCGGGAAAAAAGGTCTTCGGAAAAAAGGTCCGGGGAAAAAAGGTCCGTTAAAAAAGGTCCGCAGAAAAAAGGTCCTCGGAAAAAAGGTCCGGGGAAAAAAGATCCGTGGAAAAAAGGTCCGAGGAAAAAAGGTCCGAAGAAACGTTAAATAGTACGACTTAGGCACTGCTACATTTTGGCTTGTACTTCGAATTGTTCATCAAATTCAAGGTTAATTAAATATATTTATCATTCCGAGAAAAAATATCCATACAAAGGTAGAAGTTCTTTAAATAATGAGATTATTATTGGGCGTTACGTCTCAATTCTCTGCCTACCTTTTACATGGGTTGCTCTGTAATACGAAAAAAAGCCTAGTTAGGAGACATTAACTCCAACCGGGAATCAAAATCTTGGGCGAAACTCGGCCTCTTAAAGGAGTGATATGAAATTAAAATATTTAACAGAAACTTTAACAGAAACTAGAGCTGAGCGTATTTTCACAATGGTGAGGGTAAATATATTTTGCGGCAAATAATCAGCCACACGAACACTGTCGAACATTTGCTTTCCAAATTAGGCTACGTGTTCTTTCATCTCCCCCCCCCCCCCCCGCTACTCTCATCGAGACAAGACAGTTCAAACCGCATTGGGCTACTTTAATTAATAAGGGCATTATTAAATTTTATGATCAGGGTATTGTTTTGTATTCTCACTATAAACATATACATACATAGGGCTATATATTTAAAGCCAACATTTATCATTGTCTACGTCGTGCTATTTATCTTTCCTCGGACCTTTTTTCCTCGGACCTTTTTTCCACGGACCTTTTTTCCGCGTACCTTTTTTCCTCGGACCTTTTTTCCTCGGACCTTTTTTCCCCGGACCTTTTTTCCGCGGACCTTTTTTCCCCAGATCTTTTTTCCGGACCTTTTCTCCACGGACCTTTTTTCCCCGGACCTTTTTATGCAGACCTTTTTTCCCCGGACCTTTTATCCCCGGACCTTTTTTCCTCGGACCTTTTTTCCTCGGACCTTTTTTCCTAGATTCCCCGCGACAACCCACTGCATTCAGGCTAATAATTCCGATAACCTCCTATAAATTTTGTTTGATTTTGCTATAAAGCTCCTATTTTTAACAAAAAATTCCATGAAGCAAGCAGTCTGCATTAAAGACTGTCCTTGTGAGGAAACACAATACACTAGTCTGAGAAAGAAAGAAAAAACTACTGCCACGACTGGGACTCGAACCCAGGACATCCCGTTTACCATCCGGGCGCTCTAACCACTGCGCTACCGGGGCGGGTACTGGCTACAGGCTCCAGCCGAGCTAAGTAGCTGTTCAATCTTTCTCAGTGGTGACCTAAAGATCACAAACAAACATACTAGGAGGGAAAGCAACTTTGCTTCTTGGCCTCCTGGGTTCGAGTCCCAGTCGGGGCAGTAGTTTTTTCTTTCTTTCTCAGACTAGTGTATTGTGTTTCCTCACAAGGACAGTCTTTAATACAGACTGCTTGCTTCATTTACCCTTTACCTTGTGATTTCTTTATTTATAAAAAAAATTCCAATTTTTTTTTCTATTGAGGTTGGCTGGGAGCCCTGTGATTCCCTTCTTATGGATTACTTCGATTACTGTTAAAGACGAACTGGGAATACCTCAGATTACTAAAATTACCGACAACGGCTGGCAAGGGACTTTGTCAGGGTCCCCTACAGTTCCCTGGTCAGACTACCGCTCGCTCAGCCAGCATGACCGATACGAACAGGAGCGAATAATGCCACGTATACATGTTGTAATAGTCATTTCACACTACTAAATTCGTCTCGCGCCCGGGCGCTCCACGGCGCGCCTCGAATGAGAGCCAGCCCTGGGCAGCTCGTTTCGGATTTCACATTTAAAAATTCGTAGCGACCGTGTTTTCTGCAACTAGCGGAGGGGTGACTCGTGCAGTCCTTATCCCACAACAATAGGAGGAGAAGGGGAACAGCACGAGGAAGAAAGGTCTTTTGTGCAGGTAGATAGATAATACGCGGGGATAATCCCCTGGCGCGCGCCAGCACGCTTTGCTGTAGCGGCCAAGTTGGCTCGCAAATAAGCGGCCGGCGCGCGCTGGCGCGAGACGAATTTAGTAGTGTGAAATGGTGAGCGCGCGCCGGGCGCGAGACGAATTTAGTAGTGTGAAATCAGTATAACTCTGGCCTTGCATTCCACCGTTTGTACAAGGCCATCTAAGAGAGAAACACTGGTGTTAGCTCCTGGCTCCAAGCCAGTTGATTTAACACGGCCAAAATCTTATTTCTCCAAAGCAATGCCAAGAGGCTTTATCTGCATGGCACGCGCGAGAACTGGCGTTGAGTCTGAGTCTGAGTCTGCGTCTGGGTCTGGGGGCAATACTAGTCAATTTCTAACCCAGTCGGCCTTGGCTCGAAAAACAAGATACCGGTCCTCGTTTTTAAGTTCGTTTAAAAGTGATTGTTCTTGAGAAATGGCGCATACTTGGACTATTGGCAGCTCAAGGGGCATTTTTCACACATATTTGTTAGATAAACCCGACGTAGCGTAATTTAAACGGACACTAATTCAACAACTGGCTGCATCGGACCAGGACTCGGTACGAAGGGTGGAACAAAAACGAGATCACGAGATCCACATCAGCCTATTGGAGATGACGGAGAATCTGGAACGTGGATGCTGTGTTTATCTATCGAAATGGTGAAAAGGCTCCTTTAACGTAGTCTTTAATCATGATTTTTCCCCTTCCTTCGGTGTTTTTTTTTTCAAGCCTATTTTTTCCCCTCACGGGCTAATCATGACTAAAGACTAGGCTACGTTAAAGGCGCCTGTTGAACATTTCGATAGCGGTGCCCATATTCTAAACACAGCATCCACGTTCCAGATTCTCCGTCACCCAATAGGCTGATGTGGGCCACGTGATCTCGTTTTAGTTATGAAAATCGCGGTGCTGCTGCAAATAGTGTTGTTCCATTTTGAATTTACCGCTATTTTCTTTATATGAAAAGCGATGCATCTAGGGGTTGGAAACGTGAAAAGGCGCCTTTAAAGGTGGATTGTCACACCAAATTAACATGTGCAGCATCTAGGCCCTATTGAGTTCTCTCCTGCAGCAAGCAAAGGAATGCACAGAGCAATACCTTTAAACATAACAAACATGCCGCTTGTCTCCGTAATTATTGAGAAAAATTTGGGACGTCCTCGTGCACCTGGGAGCAACCTGTAAAGGTTAACGATATTTCTGTCACTAGATGGCGCCAGGGGATTTTCTTTATATTCTACCGTGGCGCCATCGAGTGGCATTAATTTCGTTAATCGTTACAGCTTGCTTCCAGGTGCACGAGGACGTGTGTGATACAATGATTACTAAAGTATCACATTTTGCCGGAAAAAAAGAACACAGTACCTTTTTACATTCCTTACTTTTACAACCGTTATAGTTTAACAAACAAACAAGCAAGCATCCATCGTAACTGCAGTGAACAGCATTTCGCAGATGAAAAAATTATACCATGCGCCATGGCTGTTTGCTGTGACGTGCATATCTCGTGACTGGGCTAGTCCAATCAGACGGCCAAACAGCCGTTGTTCTCGTTTATCATTGGCTAACTCATGGTGACGTCATGGCAAACAGCCATTGCGCATGGTTTAGATGCTATAAATTCAATCGTCGACTCTCGATTGCAAAAAAAATACTGAATTTATTTCATCTCACTCCAACTATATTTACAAACATAAAAAATTTCACAATACACATACAATTTACACAAGAATGGAATGTCTGTCTTCGTAGTAAACTTGTTGCTTTATTTGGCGTTCGATGACTGGCCAATGTTTCCAAATCCTCCATGCTTCCCCCCCCCCCCCCGAATGTGGTAATTACCCTTAATTGTAGGTAATTGGATAATGACTGTTATTAAGTGTTCGAATGGAACGCTGCAGCCAAACCTTACAATGCTCCAAAATTTCGTTTGGTGGCAACCAGCCTTTAAAGGGACATCCGGCCTGCCTTGTAACATTCCGCGTGGCAAATTACAGCTACGCGCAGATCGTCATCCGAGCAATTACAGCGCCAAGGTCGGCTGGGGTGGTAGCTGCGTTTCTCGCATAGCTGCTGTCTCGGTTGGCTTTGGGAATAGTACACGAGACAGAATCAAGTCAACGATTGTGTCGTCACAAACCGGAATGATTCTCGTATTTTAAAATCACAATTTATAATTTTCTAGGCTAGTGTCTTATAATTTTGCTTCGGCGATCTATTGGAATAATTAATTTTAATTTTTACCTCATCAGTCTATTAGAGTTTAGATCTCATGGTAATTATTATAAAATTAGTAGATGTACACACAGAGATGAAACGTCATGATTATTGTACGCGCGCAATGCATCATATAGTTACGGATCGTTCTTAAATATAGTTAACAATATTCAACAGAAAATCTCCTAGACGTCACATTTTAAAACGGGTTTTTAGCAAGGGAAAGACTAACGGTAAGTAAATAGACCTTTGGGGCCGTACTTGATGTGGTGGATCGAGAAAAATGGACCTGGGAGGTATATCCCTTTAAGTGTTAAAAAGTCCAAGATTCGTAACACCCTACAGAACTGTAAATCGGTGGGATTATCAATCTGTTTTGACTTGATTTTCCTTTGCCCACGTTTACCCGAGCAGTGTTTACGTGGTCCTCCCCCCCCCCCCCCCCCCTTCTCGACCGGCTGCCTCCACACGACTGAAACTCGAATGACAGACTGCATTGCCCGGTTTATTTTCCGAATGCATCGAACCGTGCATGACAACATAACAGAAATGGACGGGGGCCATCTGCTAATGCAGCATGGAAGGAGAGAGATTACTAGCAGGTGTTGATTTACTTTTATTCTAATCACTGGTGTCCCGTGCATACAATTCAAGTGCACCCGCACCTTCTTCCTAAAAAGCCACCTGTGGCACAAACCAGCCAGCCAGCCAACATCAGTCAGGTGTTGATCTCAATCGCAATTCTTTGACCTTGAAGAATAAACAACGGAGACGCACAAAACCTCCGTCGAGATATTCGCTCAATTCGATGGCGGCGCTGCCTGCCTATTGTACCGAACGTCGCTGCTCGACTTGACGCAGTCGTCTGTCTTGTGCTTGCTCCGGGGACGTTACAGAGTTAACAAAGGGTTATAAATTCGTTAAGACGTACGCGAATAGATAAGATCTGAATTACCGAGTCGTAACCGGACAAGATAAATCAACGCAGAGACCAAGAAAGATTGACGATTTCTTTTGCGAAACAGACTTAAAGGGACATGCCGTCCAAATCCACTTTAATAATATGTGGTCGTTGAAAGATATTATGTTGTATTCCGGGGGGCTATATTATATAATGTAGGACACATAGGTACCGCAATCTAGGCACTGAACAAATATGCACCCGGGCAAAAAGGCACTCAGACATATGACACCGGACAAATAGGCACCAAGTTTTTAAAATTTTGTTAAAATATTTGGAAAGGATTGGAAAGTGGTCTTTTAAATATATTTCTTTTCACTTCTTTACTGCTAATTCCAAATTCGTTTCGCTGAACTCCTTTCGCAGAATCCCGTTTCGCACAAAATGAAACGGATTACCATATTTCTGAAAAAAGGGAATTACCGTTACGCAGGCAATTTTTTTTTTTCAGATTGCCTGCCTTGATCGTGGTGCCGCGCTCTCCGTGGCTAAACATCGGAAACCGCAACTAATCACAATTTTTTTTCCAAGTAGGAATGCATCTCTAACTTCACCCGTTACATTTTTAAGGAATATTTTGATTCGGCGAAACGGGATTCTGCAAAACGGGAATTCTTGTTTCGCTAACACTTAATCCCGTTTCATTTTTCTGCGAAACGGGATTCCGCGTAACCAAAATGGAGTTAGTAGCAAAAAGTGGAGAGAAACATATTTGGAAGATCCCTTTGCAATCCATCCCAAATAAAAAAAATAAATAAATAAATAAAAACTTGTAGCCTATTTGTCCGGTGTCTATATGTGTGAGTTCCTATTTGTCCAGTGCCTCATGTGTCCGGTGCCTACGTGTCCGTGTACCTACATTATGTGCATTCTACGCCAAATTCGACAGCCTTCGTTGGAACTACGTTTCACCTCTCCCTATAGTTAGTTCACGCAAGTACACCACCGTACACCGACATTATCATAAACATACAGGGAATTCCATCCTCTGGTCTGGACAGGTGTAGAAAAAGGGTACTATCAAACACCTTGTGGAAGACTGTTTCGTACGTAATACGATTCTTTCCTAGGCAAATACTGCCCTCTATGTTCGATCATTTCAACCATCAGTTTCCTCCCTAACATGTTTGTATAGGAGGTTCCAGTCCAAAATTCTCCAACCTTTGCTTGAACGAAGCAGTCAATGCTACATGGTTTAAAAAGTGTTCCTTTAACATCAACTCGTCTGTAGAGTTTGCAACTGTGCCAAGAATTCAATTGACCGAGTTCCCATATGTACCCCTTTAAAATACACGGGCATTTTTCAGTTCAGGAAGCTGGAATCCCAGCTCGGGAACGACGTTCTTAAGAGGGTAATAATGGCGTGATATGCCAATTGATCCTTTCCTCTTGAATTGGGGCATCGAAAAGGATAATTCGAAAATAGCCGGTTGAAAGATTTTCGATGGAACAATGACGGATAGGGAATAAAAGAGTTAAAAGATCTGGCAGCCAATATTCAGAGCAAATCGTTTTGACAGATCTGCTAGCTGGCAAGGAAGGTCGAGTTACGAGCTGAGATTGCAGGGGTGTGCCCCGCCCCGCCATTCAAGACATCGCCATTAGTTAGCAACACTCAAAGCCTGAAACTGGTGTAGCAATCGACATCATTTACGAAACAACCAAATGTAATCTAATAGGGTTGGGTCGTTTTCATGTTTCGACTTCAGTTCTGGTTTTACATGCCCACAAAACCCGCTGGTTTCGGTTTCGCTATCGGTTTGTTACCCTCCATTCTCAGCTATCGGTTTCTGTTACCCTCCACCCTCACCCGATTTTTCTAGGTTTTTTTTTTTTTTTGGTAATAGCAGTAATACTAGCTTCCAACTCGCTCCTGTTTTCCCTTTCAGCAGCGTCATTGACCATGGGACTAGCTATGGCACCATTTTTCCTCTAATATATTATTTTTTTATGACTAGGAGCTTTGCTGTCATTTATACGTAGAAAATTATAATTATTACAAAATTTAAAACAACAAATCAATCTTTGATTTTTCGAACACTGTACAAAAAAAAACGACACAAAATCAGAATCGGTTTCGGTTTTCAGTAAAAAACCGAAAATTCTGTTGCGGTTTCGGTTACCGAAGCATCCCTATAACCCAGAAGAAACCAATACAACATGACTACTTTCACTTACCGTTCTTTAATACGTGATAATCAGGATGCCAAAAGACGCCACTTTGGTTCTAACTGTAACTAACTAGGAGTCTAACTAGGTTGGAGTCCACGGTAAAACATTTACATTATTTTGTAATTATCTTGTATTTAGAAATTTCAAGTTCAAAAATTCTACTATCAGCTTTGTCACATCTGATTGCTATGTCATTTTGGCCTCGGCAAGCGGTTTTAAATAAGAATATATAAGTCTGTCTAGCTGGTTGTGGCAGAAGTTGCTGTTTGAAAAGCTGATTTCGCTGCCGCTTTATTTTTAGTCTTTTTACATTGATAGTACGCATCTCAAACCATGGTATGTTTGCATAATTGTTGGCTCCCGAGGTATCTTTCTGTCATCTACACATAGGTGGAGCCGTTCTACTGTGTTTGGACCAATCAAAAGCCTCCTAACAACCAACGTAGGGAGGGCGAGCTTCGTCAAATTGCAGCCACCCTTAGAGTTTTGCTATACTTTCGTCCACGGTACACGCTTGTAGCGAGTATGACTAAACTGTCAACATACACGTGACGTCACACTCTGACGCAATTTCCTGCTCCTGTTCTATTTCCGCCCAAAACCTATTATAATGTCGATTCGAGATGTTCTAAAGTTTATGGATTTTAGATTCTCAGAGTCGGAAGTTACGTAAAGCTGACGTCGTATTAAAAAAAAAGAACTAATCAGTGTAATGTCGCCTTAAACGAATTTTATGATTACTTAATTGACTTAAGACTTCAACGTCATGTTTGAGAAAGTATTCCGTTCGATTTCGTACTTCGCGCCAGGACGAAGCAATCGATCAACCCCAATTCTCAGAATCAAGATGCATCCCGCATCTTTCCTTTCGTTTTTCACTTAAAACCTCCTGGTCTTTTCCTCCTTTCTTCACACCCAGTGAAGAATGTTATCACCGATTACCATAGCCAATCGCGTCGGTTCGAACTTCGTTGTAACGAGGGGGGTGAAAGATTTCAACTGGCGCACGTGCAGACACCCACTGCCTCTTCCCTCCCAACCCAATCCGACGGCGTTGGGGCTAAACAGGGGGAACTTGGGGTTGATCGCTTTGACACTTCAGTTCCTGGGTGGAAGTGACAGAATAGGATGGATTTGGTTGGGGGGGGGGGGGGCTGCTTGGGAGGGCGTACGCAAAAGACGCGCCCTTTTCCCCCATTTACAGTTTTGATTACATTGGAAAAAGCGGTATCGGCGTAAAAGATCTTAGTCGACGACAAAGCAAGCGAACTTGTAATTTCGCGTTGGATAAATAAAATGTAATCCTCGGCCTACCACAAAATATTTTCCAGACGCCACATTTTAAAATAGAAATGGCTAGAAGAAAAAAAGTATTGTAACTGTACTTTGTGCGGATAAGAGAAAGTTGTATGCGTCTTTCATGTGGAGGGTAAGTTGCTTTAATAACTTCAAAACGGTAAATACTGTGAATTAATCAAAGTAATGCCGGAAGAAAGAAAGCTTTAATGTAACCGGTTCACAACAAAACATGAAGCAAAAACACTTTCACAGATTCAGATCGAATTGTCTCTCCAACTGTTGGTTGGTTGAAGGCACTGTCTCAACACTCTGTGAGTTCATTCCAACAATTAATGGTTCTTACAGTGCAGGAAGACTGTCCAACAATGGTTCGGAATCGTGGTTTTGCCAACTCATGTCCTCTGTTCCTATGACAGTCGACCTTTGAACAAAATTGGTCGACAGGCAAAATCACTTCGCCAGACAGAATTTGACGAGTTTTGATAAGATCACCTTTTAAACGCCTATCAACGGGTTATCAGGTCAAGCCTTTTCAAACGTTCTTCTTAGTAAGGTAAACCCTTCAGTGAAGAACAGTGCCTAATGACGGGTCTCTGAACTTGTGCCAACGTGTAAATGTCACTATTGTAATGGGGTGACCAGGCGCGTGCACACAGTCATTCAAGTTTCGCTCGGATAAACATCATGCACAAGGACGCCCAAGTCTTTCACGACGCTGTTAATTTATTTATTTATTTATTAGTTATAACACCGATGTCAATTAATTTCTGGAAAATATTAATTAGATGTAAGCCTAAAAATCGCTGTAAATAATATAAAGGCAAATTGCAAATAAGCGGTCAAAGAATTAAAAAAAAATAGACTAGAAATAACGTAGTTCAGTAAGCCATCTTTACGCAATCCCCTTGTTCAAGTGACGTGGCCATTTCGAATCCAGATCACATCACAACAATGAAACTAAGTGCATAAAGGTGGCTTACTTGAACTACATTATTTTTAGTGTATCATTTTCGTTGATGGGGCTTATTTCCCATTAATTTACTTTCATATTATAATTACAGACGTGCACGTAAACCTCATCTAATTAAAAATGATTGGTCGACTGGAGTCACGAGTTTATTTATAGACAGCGAATCGGTGAAGCCGAGTTGAACGTGATTAGCGCTGATTGGTTCGCTTCGCCAGCCTTTCGAAAACGTGCGAAACACCGTTGTTTTGGTTTTGGTCGTTTGAGACGGAACCCAAAGGGTTAGCAGCGCGAAATTACAACCAATTTACTCCCTCACTTTTATTATTTGGTCCTTGCAACAGCGTCCAGTCAGGCAGATTGTCAGTATACGTTTACCACCCCGCACCCCCCCCCCCCCTCCCCGCCGACCAACCCTCTACCAATAAAGTAACGTTGTTTTTCTAATTAAAATCAACGATAGTTCTCTGATAAGAGCGTCATGCCACGTCTTTAATGAAGCAGCGGCAGGAGGGATGCTACTGGATAGCACTCTTTAAAACCATCCCTCTTGCGCTGATCTCGGATCTCGCCATCCATTTCGAACACTTTCAACGTCAAGACACTCACAGTATCTATACTACACGCCATGGCTGTTTGCTGTGACGTGCATATCACGCGACTGGGCTAGTCCAATCAGACGGCCAAACAGCCGTTGTTCTCGTTCGTCATTGGCTAACTCATGGTGACGTCACGGCAAACAGCCATTGCGCATGGTGTATTAATGTTCGATAGACACCCGTCCAGGGATCCCACCAAAATACCGAAATCCATTTCCCTGAGTTTTCCACGCTTTCCAGAGTAGATGAAGTCATTTTCCAGGCTATTTACTATAAATTTAGGAAGGAATCTTTTTCACACATTTTACCAGTTTTGTGTTAAAAAGGCTGAAGCGTTTAAATGGGAAATACATTATTTAAAATCTCAATTTTTACCCTGAGTTTTCCGGGTTTTTTTTGTAAAAAAAATCAGAGAATTCCCTGAATTCGCCCTGAGTTTCAAACGTAGTTTAATTTCCCTGAATTTTCTAGGTTTTCCAGGTTGGTGTGAACCCTGCCATCTGTCTTCTTCAGGCTGTCCTAAGGTGTCAAATGTCCTTTGGTTACACCTCTGCCTCTTTTTGTTGGGGTTTGAAAATCAAACCCCAACAAAAGGAAGCAGAGAGAAGTAACCAAAGGACATTAGACACCTTAGGAGAGCCTGAAGAAGCTGGATGGGTGTCTTTCTCTAACTCCAACAAAAAGAAACAGAGATGCAACCTAACCATAGGACATTAGACATCCTAGAAGAGCCTAAAAAAGCTGGACGGGTGTCTTTCGCTAACTCCAACAAAAAGAAACAGAGATGCAACCTAACCATAGGACATTAGACATCTTAGGAGAGCCTGCAAAAGATGGACGGGTGTCTTTCTCTAACTCCAACAAAAAGAAACAGATGTAACCATAGGACATTAGACACCTTAGGAGAGCCTGAAGAAGCTAGACGGGTGTCTTTCTCTAACTCCAACAAAAAGAAATAGAGATATAACCAAAGGACATTAGACACCTTAGGAGAGCCTGAAGAAACTGGACGGGTGTCTTTCTCTAACTCCAACAAAAAGAAACAGAGATGTAACCTAACCATAGGACGTTAGACATCTTACGAGAGCCTGAAAAAGCTGGACGGATGTCTTTCGCTAGCTCCAACAAAAAGAAACAGAGATGTAACCTAACCATGGGACATTAGACACCTTAGGAGAGCCTGAAGAAGCTGGACGGGTGTCTTTCTCTAACTTCAACAAAAAGAAACAGAGATGTAACCATAGGACATTAGACACCTTAGGAGAGCCTGAAGAAGCTGGACGGGTGTCTTTCTCTAACTCCAACAAAAAGAAACAGAGATGTAACCAAAGGACGTTAGACATCTTAGGAGAGCCTGAAAAAGCTGGACGGGTGTCTTTCGCTAACTCCAACAAAAAGAAACAGAGATGCAACCTAACCATAGGACATTAGACATCTTAGGAGAGCCTGCAAAAGCTGGACGGGTGTCTTTCTCTAACTCCAACAAAAAGAAACAGAGATGTAACCATAGGACATTAGACACCTTAG
>JAHWFP010191511.1:156490-181873 GCA_023313725.1 Lithobius niger
AGTGGAATTTTCTTTTCGTTGTGTGTGTGTTTTAAACCCTTTTCTGCCCGTATTTGCAACCCTTTCTTAGATTTTTACCATTTTCTGCCCGTCTTTGCACCCCTTTCTTAGATTTTTTTACCCTTTTCTGCCCGTCTTTCTTAGATTTTCACCCTTTTCTACCCGTCTTTATACCCCTTTCTTGGATTTTTACCCTTTCCTGCCCGTCTTTGCATCCCTTAGATTTTTATCCTTTTCTGCCCGTCTTTACACCCCTTCCTTAGATTTTTATTTTACCCTTTTCTACCCGTCCTTACACCCCTTCCTTAGATTTTTACCCTTTTCTGCCCGTCTTTACACCCCTTTCTTAGATTTTTACCCTTTTCTGCCCGTCTTTGCACCCCTTTCTAAGATATTTTTACCCTTTTCTGCCCGTCTTTCTTAGATCTTCACCCTTTCTGCCCGTCTTTACACCCCTTTCTTAGATTTTTACCCTTTTCAGCTCGTCTTTCTTAGATTTTTACCCTTTTCTGCCCGTCTTTACACCCCTTTCTTATATTTTTACCCTTGTCTGCCCGTCTTTACACCCCTTTCTTAGATTTTTTGGGCTTGCCGTGGGTACCCGGCACCCGAGCCCAGCAGACCAAAATTCAGGAGCTAAGGCCCTAATTTCACCCCCCAAAAATACAAAATCGTTGTTAAGGGAAGCCCAAGATTTTGCTGCTGCACCCCTCCTTGGAAAAGACTAATTGCGGCACCACGTTGAAATGTAGTCCTAATATTGACTTATTCACCAAACCCATGGTACAAGGTTTTGACATCACGGGCTGGAGGAGCGAAGCCTGCGAGTTGAATATGGAGTTTGTCTGTATGTTTGGACGCAGTAACTGTCGGAATTTTTTCCCGATTTGGATGACATCTCATGACAAGGAAGCTAACTCAAAATTTGGGGAGAGAGGCAAGATTCGAGGTAGAGCACTGGGCAGAAATCATAATGGATCAGTGTAGCACTGGGCGGAAATATATGAAGCACACGGCAGAAATTACAAGAAACCTAACAAATGTATTACAGCCTCTTTCGCTCGCTGGGCAAGGTGGTCTAATGGATAGCATGAATGTCGGAGTTCCTGGGTTCGAGGCCGGCCTCAGCCACTTCGGGAAGCGAAGAGCCCTGCGATGTCTCGTGCTCATGTAGGCTGTGACATGTAAAAGAACCTAGGAATTTCCGATGGGGTTTACCTAGCAAAATTGTGTCCCTCTCTTCCCCTGATGCCAAGGCTAAGGCTGGGTGCGCATCAACAGCTATAAGCATCTCGCTCGGCCTAGTAATTGCAATCTTCTGAACTCAGTTGTATGCCTAGTTTTAAGTTTGCAGGTTAATAAGGTTAACCATGGCGGCCTTTCCTTGGTTCAATGATATCACTACTTTCTAAGGCCGACCCTTCTTTGGATCTGTTGTGCCAGTTTGGGTTTTGGGTAGATTTTAATTAGACACGTCATACGCAAAAGTCTCATCATTTGTGGCATGAACCCAAGTCAAATAATTCACTGTTTTATTATGTTTATCCAGCCAAACATCTGCCTCTTGTTCAATTGTTCACTCCAGACTGACTTTCTTCATTCTAGACTTATCGGGGTGTAGAATTAAAAGCGCAACGCGATACTAACTACGGCGGGAACGGAGCGAAAAAGTGGTCGGCGTCCGTCCGCCTGGCAGGCGGCAAGCCCGCCCTAACCCGGCCTTAACTAAAAGGCAGGCCTGATCAACCGAGCAGAAAATAACGACGCATCAACCCTTATATAATTTAGTTCGAAGGGATGCTAATCTCGCCGATTTTTTTGGCATAGTTCTTTTTTTTTTTTTCAAAATGGCCAAATCCTTCGCAAAAAATAGGAAATTATTATCTACGCTGCTTGCGTATTTTCCTTAAAGGAAAAAAAAAAACAGTTACATGAATTTTGATTTCCACACATCAGTGGCCCGTTTTTAGTCGTAAATCGAAGGAATAAATTTTACGTGCTGCATCAAAATTCGACTTCGCCTATTTCGGCTGATACGCTTGACAAAATCAACTTTTGGGTATTATTGTGGGTTTATGGGGGTTGAGGGCGCATATATATATATTTTTTTTTTTTATGCAGGCCTTCCAGATCCCAAGAAAATGAAGATTTTCAATTTTTCCTATTTTTCCAAATTACGTGCCTCGCTCGCTGCGGGACCAGAATGCAAAAACTTGTCCGGGCAACTGAAACTTGGCCGGCCGAAAACGTGATCCGAATGATACTCGAGATCCGAAAGACGCCTCGGGTCGGTAGGTCCGTGCAAAAAAAAAAGCTATTTGCTTGCAGGGCTCCCAGCCAACTTCAATGGATAACCAATAGGAATTTTTTGTTAAAACAAATAGGAGCTTTATAGAAAAATCAAACAGAAATTTATAGGTGGTTTATCGGAATTATTAGCCTAGATGCAGTGGGAGTGTTACGGTCTGGCTACCAGTCTTCTTAAAGATCTAAATAATTAGTATAGCAAGGAAACCTCGAAGGAAACACACCACAAACAGGAGGTATTATTTCAGTTTGGAACAGAAAAATATAGGAAATATAGGAGCATTTCATTTATAGGAGCTTTATAGGATTTTTTTTTTAATACCGAAAAATCGGTCGACTCAGCATTTCTACTTTGGTTCAAGTTGATGACTAATACTCACAGTTCGATTACGCAAAACCAAAAGTCAAAGATCTTCAAAGGTGTTCCCCTCGAAATTTGCGAATTTTCGACAACCTTTACTGGTTGGCTTCGTCAGGCGGTTAAGCCAGCGGCACCCACACTCACAATCCCTGCCTGACTGACGAAGACAACTAGTAAAGGTTGTCGAAAATTCGCAAGTTTCGAGGGGAAAACCTTTAAAGATTTTTGACTTTGGGTTTTGCGTGATCGAACTGTGAGTATTAGCTTTATAGGAATCCTATGAAAAAAAAATATAGGAAATATAGGGGGGACTGGGAGCCCTGGTTTCGGTCTTTCTACGTAAATTCATAAATTCTAAAGGCAGGTCAACAGTCTCTAGACTTGTCGAACGTGCGAGCGAACGTGTCGGAAGTTTTGAGCTGAGCCGATACCCGTTCCTGTTTATGTTGACGGTGGCTCCCTCTCGCTGCAGGGGCATTATTCGACCGCAACTCGACGTCACCCGAAAGCCAAGCTAAGTAAGACGAGATTCCGCAGCTAGCCAGGCGAACACAACAAGGAATCGAATCGAAGAACGTCACCGCAATCCCCGAGCAAGAAAGAAGGCAGCCCACAAGCGGGTATTTGTATCAAAACGGTCACACAACGAACGAATCCGGGGTAAGAAGAGAGGAAGGAGAGAGAGAGAGACAGGGGGGATTTTAGAGCCGGCCACCGACCATCCTCAGTGGACGGATGGACATTCGACGAACGAGCTCGAAGCAGCTGCAGTTGAGCACAGCGCTGATCAGCCAGCAACCAGCCAGCCAGCACAGCAATCATATTGATTTTCAGGAAGCAATACACAATGAGCGAGTCTGCAAAACACGATTACTCACTGTCTCCAGTGTGATTACAGTCTATCGTTCACGACCGGGGTCTTTCTCCCCCTCCCTCTCCTCCCCCAATCGCCCACGCACTCTCTCCTACCCCCCACTTCCCCCCTGCCACTCCAAAGAGTAGAAAATAGGGGTCCCAATCACAACGGGTAGAACCAAGTGGTCTTCAAGTAGGGGAGGAAGTGTACTAGAGAATAATAATTGACGTGTAGGAGGCGGCTAACGATATCCTAAGTCAAAATAGATTTCCTGGCTTATGCATGGGATAGGCCTACATTTATAGTCCGTTTCAATCGCTTCCGTTGAACCCAGCGTGAGCAAATTTCCCATTCTAAGCACGTTCGTATAGTAGGCCTAGGATAAGAAGCGAAAATAAAATAATTTGTTATCGGCGCAAAACAAGGCTTGGATAGGGAGGCAGCTAAGTAATGAGGACCCGGATTGAGTGGCGCTAGCTACATGACACCTAAAGGCGTAAAATTTTCTCTTCTTTTGCATCGCAGAGCATATAGGGCCCCCCCCCCCCCCCCTTTCCCCTCCTAGGGTTCGTACATAACAGACAAGACCATTTTCAAGGCTTTTTCAAAGCTTTTCCAGGCTAACTTGCAACCAATTTCAAGGCTTTTGCAGTAAACTATGAAAATTATCTTTTAAATTCCATCATTTTGCCAGACGAAATTTTGGCACCAGTGTCTTCTAAGTTTGAAGTAGGAAGCTAAACTGTCGTAAACAATGACAAACGTTACGTCCTCCCTCCCACCAATTGACAAGAAGGAAGCAGAAATAATGCAACTAACAGTCAGTGAAGCAGGACTTTCTCATCAGCCCCTTCGCGCAAAAATTGCTTGCAGTGCACTGCACCTCTCACTCTGTCTCCAGTCCAATCCTAAGGGAGATTTGTTCATAGAAGAAATGGACTCGGCTGACAAACTATTTCTTTTCATTTCTTTAATTTTATATATAAATAATTATTACTGTTATGACATTAAACTCGACTCGAAAAAAATTACACCCACAAAATTCAAGGACATTTTTTTTTGCAATTTTCAAGGTTTTTTTCGAGCCTTGAATCTTCGGTTTTCAAATTTAAAGGCTTTTCATGGAATTGAAGGGCGCGTACGAACCCTGCCCTTCGTGTATAAGCGCCTTCGCAAAGAAATTTTTTTATTCTACTAAATATTTCCAGGAAAAAAATTACTACGATCTTTGAGTCCATCATCATGAACAGATTGACACCATTTTTCTAAATCAAAAGCTATTCTTGGTGCACCTTTCTTTGAATTTATGGTAATCTAACTTCCTACGTCTGGTTTCGAAACGTTGGATAACGAAGACAAGGATGTTTAGTATTATTATCCCCACACCGTGGAAACTGTTACATCGTTTGCCCCAGCAACAGGCGCGCGCCATTTTCCACGACTTGAAAACATCATTTTGGCGCCCAGCCTGCTTGCTTTGCCCGCGATTGCTAACAGCAAGGTGCTCCACCGCTAGGCAAACGAAATGCACCATCTTGGGCGTCGAGGATAATTATTATTTGGGATTAGAGCAAGAATAAATCTCTTGGATTTTTGCATTCAAGAACATTCTAATTCGAATGTAGAATTTAACGTTTCGCTAAAATAAACTGCACGTCAACGTAGCCATTAACGCAACTACAGGCATGACCCGAATTAGGCCTATCATCGTTTCGGTCGTCATCCCACGGGAAAACATCGTTGCAACATTTACATTGGTTTCACAGAATTAGCAAAATCGTGTTGTGCAAAACATCCGCCAGATCAACTCGTTACAATTTATTTGTTTTACATTTTTTGCTATTTTTTTTTTCCATCAATCAAACGGGATGCGCTATCATTACTTTTTGGTTTGAATCTAACTTTTTAGTCTTGAACTCAAAATATTTCAGCAATGGATGACAATCTGTGCCCCCCCCCCCCCCCAAAAAAAAAAATCAGCCCCTCGGATAATCTTCCTAATAAGGTTACTTACAGTCAAAGACATATTCTCTTAGCGAAACCACTAAGTTGTTCATTATACGAGCTAAAGCTATATGCATGTCAACAAACGGGAGTTATATGAAAGGTGCATTTTCAGGTGCAAATCAAATGGTGATTTATTTTTGAAATACGTATGTCATTCTCGAACGATTGACAAAATAACGATCGACATAAGCGAAAAGCAGACCCAGAGGGAAGGGACTCGAGGGGCCGATTTAAGTGTTCATCGATGAATTTTCACGTCGTTGGGACACCCTCCCACTTTACCTAGAGTCAGCTATTTTTTTTTTTTGGCCTTAATAAGTGAGAGAGAACAAGCGCCCACAAGCAACAAATTATCTCCCCCCCCCCCTCCACTCCCCTTATCAGCACATAAATGTTCTTAGGTACGTGTACATATTGTGGAGCTCTAGCTTTGTACTTTGATATGAGGCAGGGTTATTAAGATTATAATCACTTGCTTAAAATTGAAATTTACCTGATTATAATCAAGGACCAGGATCAACACAAAACTGTTGATATACAAGTAAAAAAGAACTTAAACAACCCAAAATAAAATACACTGCTCTTGAACCTTCCACAGTTAGGAACGCATTCTTCTTTTTTTTTGTTAGCCTGACCCATACAAAAAATATGCAACCGATTAGCAACAACCAAAGTAGGAAATTAATACCAACATTCAAACCCCTAAATCCAGGAAAAAACTAAAGGACTTTGCAACTTCTGTACGTCTAGGCGACAACTAGCAACTGCTGCTGATGTGACTGTGTTCATTTAATCATTATCACTGACTTAACTAAGTATTATTACAGTGATAATAGTTACTGCGGCGTGCATGTTAACATTGAAATTTACACGTGGTAGCCACATTTTAAACTTTTAATACTTAAAGCGATTTATAGGTATTGGATTTTGGCAGTAACAACTGCCAAGCAATAAATAGAGCAAACTCTAGGATCGGAAATACCGTTAATTCGTCAATTTTACTTTGGTCGAAGTTCACATTAAAGACTGTCACTTACGCAAAACCAAAAATCGTTGAAGTTCCACAATTCAAACTTGCAAATTTTCGACTATCTACTGATACTCTTCTTCAGGCAAGAGTCATGAGACTTGCACAACAACACCCACCCACCAACTTGGGTGGTTGGTGGTTGTTGTTGAGCAAGTCTCATGACTCTTGCCTGAGTCGAAAATTTGCAAGTTTGAATTGTGGATCTTGACGATTTTTGGTTTTGCGTAAGTGACAGTCTTTAATATAAACTCTAGGAACTTTAACTATGTCATAATTATTATTGTAACCGTACATGTTATTAAAATCTGATTATAATCAAAATAATCCGATTATAACCAAAATAATCCGATTAATTCGATGATTTTAAAATAATCATGATTATTTCCAACCTTGATATGAGGACGGCATAGACAATTCTTGAAACGTCATCGTTTTAAACACGACTTTTTCTGCTGTTTTATCCTAAGTTATTTTGTCGTCACGCTGTTTTGTCGCAAGCTATCGTTTCGTTACGCTGTTATTTCCACGCTGTTTTGACGCACACACGCACATATTCCTGTCCCTGGTCCAGAGACCACAACCGAATTTGGAACTGATCTAATAAATTGGGCGTCGTAGTCCTTGGAGTTGTGTCCCTAGGACATGATTGTCACTGTTGCGAATGAATCTGCATATGAGTGGCGCTAATAAATTTAGAATCCTAGTCCTTGAAATTGAGGCCCTAGGCTTGAAAATTGCTCGGTCGCAAGCATTGCCTTCAGTACGTCAAGTTCAGTCTGTCAGTTGTGTTACGTTCTGCATCACCAATATGCCAGCATTGCAGGAAATGTGACTTACTACAGTTGCTTTCCCTCACACCACAGTGTAAAGGCAATTCGCCAAACGGCAGTTTCTTTTTCCTGCAATTTAGCTGCAATTTGCAGTGCTGCATGTAGCAGACACGTCTCTTTTTCCTGCAGTGCTAAAAGCATCATTGCAGCAACGAAATAGGTGCTACCTTTCCTGCATAAACAAGATGATAAACAATCACTTTCCTATCGATAAACAATTCGATCATCTACTGCAAACACGGCCGTGTTTTTTATCGTTATGGTGAGTTAAATAAACGGCAATGCTGCAAGTGGTAAAGTAATGTATACATAGCCAGTCCAATCATATTATTTATTTGATTGCCGATGCAACCTTGACGATTAGGGATGGGTCGGTTTTAGTTTTTAACTTCGGTTCCGGTTTCGGTTTTAACCGCCCACAAAACCACGATTTCGGTGACGGTTTTGCCATCCCCCCCCCCCCCCCCCCACCCAAAAAAAACTAGAAAAACTGGGTGGGGGCTAGGTTTTTTTTTTGTAACAGTAGTATTACTAGCTTCCAACTCGCTCTTGCTTTCATTTACAGCAGCGTCATTGAACATGGGTCTAATAGTGGCACCATTTTCCTGTACTATTTTCGGTTTTTTTTTTTTTTTTATGAATATGAGTTTTGCTGTCATTCATACGTAGAAAATGAGACTTATTCGAAAACTTAAAACAACATAATTGAATCTATGATTTTTCTAACACAGCACGCAAAACCGGACACAAAAATCCGAAGCGGTTCCAGTTTTCAGTAAAAACCGAAAAATCGGTTTCGGTTACCGTTCCATCCTTATTGAGATAACGTTTTTTCAGAGAGTTGAGAGAGTTGAATGATTACGAAAATCTCATGAATATGCAGCTACGGCCATTTTATTTCGTAGCTGTCTGTGTACAAATCTGCCAGGGGCCGTTTCTTTTACCCGTCTAGCACTAGTGACATATGAGCGACGTACGTGTGACGTACACATTCTGCAAATTTGCAGATGTAACGAAAGAAATCAACGGTATAGGCTTTCACTGTGGAAAGAGACGTAATCAACTGCTCTTCCTGGTAACGGTGCACCTTTAAGCAACCAACAAATCCTACAACATCGCCATTGTTTATAAAGTAAAAAGAAATGGCTTCAACGACTCTTTCCTGGTGGCGGTGCACCCTTCGTACAACCAACAACTCCTACAACATCGTCATCCTTCGACGTTTCTGGCCCATGTGTTAAGTTCTTCTCCCAACAACGTAGCAGTTTGGCCCAGAAATCTTTTAACCTGTTTTGAGCGTCATCTGGGGAACAAGTTTTTTTTTTTTTTTTACCTTCTTTCGTTTTTTTTTTCTTTTTAATTTTCGTTCTTTCTCTTTCTCCTCAGCCCGGCTCTTCCGACGTGGACGCAGAAACGAAGAGGCTTCATCCAGGCCATAGAGATAGAGAGAGAGAGAAGAGTGCCTGTGCATATTATTCATGCTTGGCAAATGTTGGCATCTTGCCACGCACGTGTTTGTGTGTGTGTGTATTTGAACGAGGCTATCGGCATTCGAACTGCTGCAACAGGTAGTGAGACTTGGGTTTGAGGAATAAGTAGTAAGTAAGGGAAGGCAAGTTATAACGTGACAGCGCTGTCGCAAAAGGTTCCTTTGGTGGTCTGTCCTTTTCACAGCGGCCGCATGGATACAGAGTACTATACATATAACCAAGAATTTATAGGGTTTGGGAGGAGAATTTATAGGGTTTGGAACTCTAAAAGTCCCTATTGAAACACGTTAGATCGGTCCCCATTAGTTCAGTCCGAGTTTTCAGAGGGCGCCACATGTTCCATCTGATAATTTTTGCTCATTTTTCAGCCCAAATCTAAAGTAAACTAAATTACAACTAAGCTAGGCTAAATAATAATTAAACTTAAGCTAGTTTCGTTTAGTCTAATTTAATTTTAGGCTAAAAACTGAGTAGAAATTCTCACATAAAACCCATGGCGCCCTCTATAAACCAAGACTGAACTAATACGACTGTATCCAAGACGTTTCAGTGGGAGGTCTCAGTCCAAAATTCTCCTCCCCAACCCTATAAATTCTTGATATAACCAAGAATTATAGGGTTGGGGAGGAGAATTTGTGACTGAGACCACTACTGAAACGTCTTCGATACGTTCACATTAGTTCAGTCTTAGTTTATAGAGGGCACCATGTGTTTTATGTAGGAATTTCTACTCATTTTTTTAGCCTAAAATTAAACGAAACTAAACAAAACTGGCTTGTATTTAATTATTATTTACCCTAGCTTAGTTGTAATTTAGTTTACTTTAGATTTGGGTTGAAAAATGAGCAAAAATTACGACTTGGAACACGTGGCGCCCTCTGAAAACTCTAACGGAACTAATAGGGACGAATCTAACATGTTTAAATAGGGACTTTTTAGAGTTACAAATTCTCCTCCCAAACCCTATAAATTCTTGATATAACGAAAGGGGAGGAACCAGATAGAAGTCGTATCGTGGAACAATCCGGTTTTTTTTTTTATAATCACTGAAACTCGCGCTGAACATCTTTATCGTTAGCACTGCTAACACAAGGCTATCCATGGCCCATCTTGAACCCCACGAACTGCGAAGGCTCAAAGCGGACCTCGTTTTTTACATTCAAAATCACATTACATTACATGGACTGCTCTCAGTTGATGTGCCATTTTTCTCATTTGCAAATTGTAACACTACACGGGGCCACTCACTTAAACTTAGCAAACCCGTTTCGCGCACAGATTGTAGGAAATTCTTCTTTGTGTCACGTGTTGTAGGAGCTTGGAACTCCCTTCCCGAAGTTGTTGTCATTGCACCCTCCGTGAGCGTGTTAAAACGCCGTTTGGAAGAACATTCACTTGCTAGGTCTCTCAAACGAAATTACCATCCCTGACAAATCTCTCCTTTTTACAAGGAACGGATTTAGTGGCCAACGCCCTTCCGTCATCCTGACCATTAAAGGTCAAAGTTATATTTATTTATATTTATTTATTTATTTATTTAACATGTCGCACGTTCTAAGTCGTTATTTTTACAATTAGGTTGTCCAGAGCGATCTGAGAAGCCTTTCAGTTATTGCTATACCAGTCAACTTCCGGTAATGGCCAGGGCTTTTACCTCGATGTTAAAAAGCTCCTCAGGTCGCTCCGGACAACGTACGAGAGCAAGTAAGGACTTCGAACGTGAGACAAGTTGTCAATAAAGACGTGCAGCGCGAGTTCCATTGATGATAACAGTGCGTAAGCGTAAAATTTAATAACGCTAAATTGTTCCACGATATGACTTCTGGCTGGTTTTACCACTTTCATATGTATATACTCTGTACACATGCGACGGCGAGCGACAGACGACAAACCTCTGTGGTCCATTTGAGGGTGGGATGATTACCAACTTCGATCTAATAGTGGTCTAATAGTGGACAGTGGTCAGGCACTGAATGTGTAACAAACAATACTATGTTTTGATGTCACAGAGTGTTCTACGACCTATATTGAAATTGCCCTAGAAACTGTACGGACGGAAACCTTTCAATAGAGGGTACTAATTCAGAGGACAGGAGTGGAATAGTAAACCTCTGCAAATCCTATCGAATCTTTGACACAAGTAGGGCCAGTGCTTGAAGCTACCCTAGCAACTATATGGAAACCTTTCACTAGAGGGTTATACTAAGTGAGAGAAGACTGGAGAAGTAAGAAACCACTGCAAATCGTTTTAGTTCTTGTTTGGGGGTAACAGGTTGTTCTCGAACTGGTAACTGAAATTAACCTAGAAACTATACTGAGTTTTTCAATACTGTAATGGGTTATACCAATTCAGAGAGGACTGGAAAAGTAAGAAACCTGCGCAAATTACATTGGTACTTTGTTTTGAGGTAACAGGTTGTTCTAGGAATGGTACCTGAAATTACCCTAGAAACTATTTCACTGTCTGAGGGTTATACTAATTCAAAGAAGACTGGGAAACTGGGAAAGAAGTAAACCTCTACAAATCGTATTATCTAAAAACGTCGTTATGGAACATTATACTGTGAAACTCCAAATTCAACAAAACGTAAAAACGAATTTAACTTCAGTTCGCTCACTTTCACTTCGCCGAGACCACCTAATCTCGCTAATTTTCGACGATCACTGCCGTCTTCTTCAGGCTTTAGGATTTTCCGGACTTTTTCTTACATTTTCTTCAACCTGGACATTTAGTGGATTCAAATTTGAGCGGCGTTGCAGCCTCCCGTATTCGCAGGGCTGCACCACTGATTAGTATTAGTATCGTATATAGTTCTTGTTTTGGGTAACCGGTTGTTCTAGGACTGGTACTTGAAATTACCCTAGAAACTATGGAAACTTTCAATCGTGGGTTAAATCAATTCAGAGAGGACTGGAAAAGTAAGAAACCTCCACAAACCACATTGGTTCTTCGGTTTGGGATAACAGGTTGTTCTAGAAATGGTACTTGAAACTACCCGAGAAACCAAAAGGAAACCTTTCACTAGAGCGTTGTGCTAATTCAAAGAAGACTGGAGCAGTAGGAAACCTCCACAAGTCATATTGGTCCTTGTTTTGGGGTACCCAGTTATTCTAGGACTGGTACTGGAAATTACCCTAGAAACTATACGGAAACTTTCAATTGTGGGTTAAATCAATTCAGAGAGTACTGGAAAAGTAAGAAACCTCCACAAACCACATTGGTTCTTCGGTTTGGGATAACGGGTTGTTCTAGAAATGGTACTTGAAACAACTAGCCCTAGAAACCTAAAGGAAACCTTTCACTAGAGTGTTAATTCAAAGAAGACTGGAGCAGTAGGAAACCTCCACAAATCATATTGGTTATTGTTTTGGGTACCCAGTTATTCTGGGACTGGTATTGGAAATTACCCTAGAAACTATACAGAAACATTCAACAGAGGATTGCGCTCATGGGGACTGAATTATGAGAAATCTCCACAAATTGCATTGATGGTTTGGTTTGGGGTAACAGGTTGTTCTAGGAATGGTACTTGAAACTACCCTAGAAACTATACGAAAAAAGATTGGACGAACAGAGCAACGTACAATTTCAAAGAGAAATGACAAAGAAAGAATGCTCTGCAAATAGTTCAGTCCGTCTGGTTGGTAAGACGTGTAAAATGGTTCCTTAATGTCCAGATATGTTCATAAAAACTGTGTCAGAAATATGCCAGGAAATTGATGAACTTTTTGAAAAAATTTTAATAAAAAAAAAACACTTTTAATAATATTATTTTTAAATACATTTTTAGGACAATTACACTCTATCACCAGGAGTGCGTTAAGTTCATTGACATTAACATCAACCATAGGTACTTGACAGGTTGTAAAGACTCAGATTTATTTTTCTTTCTATTGTTTTAGTCAGTTTTAATTTCAGCACCGGCCTTCTTTTTGCTACTTCCCCTGCGTCTTGACTGGGACCGCTATTGATTTCAACTCATTTCCAAGCGCGAATAGTGGCACATTTTCGTGAATTAAGCTTACTCGTACACCGCCTGGTATCCCCAACACAAATTTATGCGAGTAAGACAATAATCTCTTACATACAGAATCGGATTTATGAAAATTAAGGTTGAAGGATTATTAAGTCGGTATATGAATGATATAAATTGGTGATGCAAATTGGCGACTAAGAGTAGAAAGTGGCGAGTTAAGGCCACTAAAAGTTAATCAAGTGGTTCTCAAGAGTGGTACGAAAAAAAACTGATGCGGGCGGTTGGTGTTTTTTTTTTTTACATTTTATTCACAATTTTTTTACCAAACAAAACAATCCAGTAGCTTACGTGTTGTTATGGAGTACAATATCTAAGGTTTAATGTCAGGTCCACCACGTTCATATAGGAAAGGTTCCACATTGGATAACAATTTTTGTTTAGATCAAAGTTTTTAGTTGTGGCACGCCTCTGAATGCTCTTAGATTCGTTTCAAGGTGATCATATGAATGGAAACAGCGGGTTGATAATATGGTTGTAGGCTCCAGGAAGTGTTTGGTGAAAGCATTTATGCATGATTGGAATTTTTTTTTAAGTCTATGGCATAAAAAAACCACGCGTGCGCTTCTGAGAACCACTTATTTAACTTTTAGCAGCCTTACCTAAATAATTTCACTGGCCAGCATAGACTTTAATCGGTAATTTTGATCTGAAGCTTTAGAATATTTTTTTGGGAAAATAGTGCCTTTGAAGAAAATGACAACTTGAATTTGTCAAAAATCAAAAGCGTCTGCAAAGTGTCTCGCAGAATTCGACCCTGGATGTCAACAAAAGCGTGTTTGCAAAAAAAAAAAATAATAATTAGAGCTCTGAGTGTTAGTTCTGCACAAATGAATCTTTTCTCACAGTACCAAGCCACAATTAAAAATCTGTTCTTAGCATCATTCGTTTCCAGGCTAACGGTAGCCTGCGCCAGTTAATAATTCTGGTACGTATCAAATGCATGGTTTCAAATTTCAGACCTGAGTAATCGCGCTTTTACGATTAAACGGAAGACTCGAGGTGGCGCAAGCTCGGCTATAGCCTATATCTTTGTTCATTTGCTTGCTTCTGTGCGTTCGATAATTTAACCTGTGTGCAACTGCCAAGTGGCCAATTATGACAAAGTAGGGCATCATTGCAGGCCTCCTACAACCTGATCCCGCCGCAATAAAGGCTGTTGAGACACCAGTTATTGCAACTTCTGCTTAAGAGTGACTGCCAGGGTTTGGTTGACATCAAACAAATGAAATCGATATGGCGCGCTAGCCTACCTCTTTTGTCAAAGGACGTCAAATAATCAGAAAGAAAAAAAAATCTTCACGCATACAAAAAAAAAGGTTCACACTAACCTGTGGTTGTCATCTCTGATAGCATACTCTTTGGTTTCTCCAAAATGAGAATTAATTTGCAAGATAAAAAAAGCTTCATAAAAGGTTTGTAGCCTACTTTGATCCGACGGAGAAAATTCGAATCCGGCATACACAATAACCACAAACCGAATTCCGGGTACGATTGTGGTAAAAATAAAAAATAAATTCCGGAGATGGAAAAATGGGTTGATGTATTAAACTCCCTATCCGATAATGTGTTATAAAATTCTTAAATGAAGTTTTAACTGATAATTTGGCACGATGACGTCACTTCCCAAGATGGCGGGGACGCCTGGACGCTAAGGGTTTTTTTTTTGCATGGAAGGCTATCCCACAAGGCTACCGTTGTGGCAAGGCTATCCAGATTCACGCGTAAAGATCGATGTTGCGTTCGTTAGCAGAGCACTGGGCAGAAATCATATAGGTGAGTGTTATGTTTTTAATTATGTTTTGCCACACAACAGAAAAAACATGCTGTATCTCTGGCTGGGGCCAGGATTTCCGATCGTCAGAAATCAATTATAGGTCTAGAAAAAACACAAGACATTTGATAGTCATGGTGCATCAACCATAAAAACTATAACAGATTCGGGAAATCTGAATATGGTTGAAGAATTACAACAGCAATACAAGCACCACAGCAGAGTTCTGGAAATCCTAATCACCCCCCCCCCCCGTTACAAGTGCAGTAACAAGTCCTTAAAGAGAGCTCGATGTATAAGGCTGATGGCCCCAAAACCAGTTTAACACTACAAGCCAACTGCCAAAACAGTTAGTTAAAGATGCTTGCTTGCTTGTTGGCTTTCCTGCGACTCAGTTTCACATTATTTAACGTAGGTACGTAAATGTTGCAAGCGCTTTAATTTTCCTGAGCTTATTTAGGGTCCACTTCCGCAGAAGCTCCGAGCATGATGGCCGACCTATCTAGATTCCGGCGCGTGAAGTTTAGAAAGGTTTAAGATTTTGATTGCGGTTTCTGGTGTTATGTGGTTAGTTTAGGTTAGGTTAGGTTAGGTAAATTTGGAAAAAACTGACCTTATTTTCGAGAAACAGCGACCTTAATTTACCCTTTGCAACCAACGTATACAGATCGATGGTGGACGCGCTTGGAGCCGCTGTGGAAGTGGTTCCCTTATTTATGCTACAATCACTCTAACCTATGTAAAAGGGTGTAAAAGCTATTTACACGAAAATGGTAAACAGAGTACGTCCTTTTAAAAATAGGGGGGGGGGGGCCCCCACCGGGGGTCGTTAGTTTTTCACATTTTTTCACTTCACATGTTTGCATTTTTTCACACTTTTTTGCATACAAATTTTAGACCATTTCACATCGTTTATTCACACCTTTTTTTTCATAAGCCTATTTCCGAAGCACGAACACGCACTCAGTAGCGGGACGAATTCAGGAGCGCGGGCGTGTTGCAGTTTGGGTAATTCTTCGTTCAAAAGAACAGTGACATTTCCAAAGTGTAAGTTACACCGTTATATCTATCGACATGGTGCCATGGCTACGGCTGGGAGCGCGTCAAACGCTAAGCTAAGCTATCTACCGACAAAACAAAATAACCAGTAAAAAATCCGTTATTGGAACTACTTTGAAACTCGCAACGATCATTAATAAAATCTTCACCACAATTTTCGCTCATTTTCAAAAAGAAGACCCTCCTTAGTCTTGCAAATTTTCGACAAAACTTCGTCTGGCTTCTTCAGGCTCTCTTAAGGACAAATTCGAACGCTGATTTCTCTGATTAATCAGAGTTCGAATTTGTCCTTAAGAGAGCCTGAAGTAATTACTCTGATCAATCAGAGTTCGAATTTGTCCTTAAGAGAGCCTGAAGTGATTACTCGGATTAATCAGAGTTCGAATTTGTCCTTAAGAGAGCCTGGAGAGATTACTCTGATTAATCAGAGTTCGAATTTGTCCTTAAGAGAGCCTGAAGTGATTACTCGGATTAATCAGAGTTCGAATTTGTCCTTAAAAGAGCCTGAAGTGATTACTCGGATTAATCAGAGTTCGAATTTGTCCTTAAGAGAACCTGAAGTGATTACTCCTTGACAATTTGTCGAAAATTTGTCGAAAATTTGCAAGCCTAAGGAGGGTCTTCTTTTTGAAAATGAGCGAAAATTGTAGTAAACACTTTAATAAAAATAACCAGGCTCACTGGTCAATGCAGATAAATGAGCTCCTCAAACTGAATTTTATCTTTATTCAACCGTAGTGAAGCTACATTTATTTATCGTTAGTTGCACGATGCAATTCATTCAAAATTTCTCATGTTTTCATCAATTTGGTCAATTTTTCACACTTTTTCTAGAGAGCTAAAATTTTCACATTTTTTTACTGGGTGGCATCCCTGTTTTAAGCATCTACATTTTTCCCGCAGGCTACATAAAGTAACAATCGTCTATCACTTGACACTGTAATAACCCTAATTAGAAGCCCACATTGCCAAGTTGTGTTTGTATAGCCGAAAGGTTTGCCAGAAGACCGCAGGTGAAATCAATACCGAGCCACTTCAGTGAAAATTGCGGAACATGTCTGGATTTCAGTGCGATGACAGGTCGGTCTGTGTCTGCCTGCATCCGTCGTCTGCTGCCTACACAATACAGAGCTGTTGCTCACACGCACGCTGACTCTAAACTCAACCGTGCAAAGGATATGCGCGACTAGAGGAGAGGCCTACTTGAAAATATTTGCCAGTTAATACAGGCCAATATCATTTCACGGAAAGATCATGCAATAAATAACACATCAGCTGTGTCGGGGGATTACGGGCCATGTAAAATTCGACAATCCGTTCAATTATGAGAAATCAAAACTAGCAAACGTTGTGACTACAGTTTCTGGATCTGGCGGCCATTAATCCATTCCAGGTTTACGGCTTTAGTTTCTTGCAAGCCCCGTTTTCTACCCAATTTGCGGTAGTGGTTAGGTTGGCTTACAGTAAAATCGTTCGGCTATATACCATATAGGAACTGGTGCCATTACCGAAAATGAGCACTATTGTAAAACTTAAAGGGCAATTACATCCATTTTGACATGTATGTTTTACTTTTGGATCACGTACACAGTAACTAAACACAAGAATTGAGATAAGAATACGTTACGTACGTCCGATACAACAATTTAATTACTGCATCACCAAAACACGACACGGAGACCGCCATTGTTTTGCTGGAACGTGCAGAAATTAATGCCGACAGATGTCACTTTTCGATTTCGACTCGCAGCCGATTGAGATAGCTCTATTGGCTGCGAGAGCTCAAGCGCCCGACGGCCTTAGCACTAATTGACAGTACTCGGCCAGCTAAGGCCGTCGGACACTTGAGCTCTCGCAGCCAATAGAGCTATCTCAATCGGCTGTGAGTCGAAATCGAAAAGTGATATCTGTCGGCATTAATTTCTGCGCGTTCCAGCAAAACAATGGCGGTCTCCGTGTCGTGTTTTGATGACGCAGTAATTAAATTGTTGTATCAGACGTACGTAACGTATTCCTGCCGCAATTCTTGTGTTTAGTTATCGTGTAAGTGATCCAAAAGTAAAACATGCATGTCAAAATGGATGTAATTGCCCTTTAAAGACGGGTCTCCACCAAATGAAAGTCTGCAGCATTTAGCCTCATCTAGCGCTATCCGGTGCTGTCTAGCGCTTGCTTGCAGGAAGGAATGTACAAATTGCTTTTAACGAAACAAACAAGCCACATGCCTCTTTATTGTTCAGTGAAAATTTGGTACATCCTCATGCACCTCGGTGCAAGCTGTAACAATTAACAACAGCACTGTCACAATTCTTTAAACTGTACTGTGGTGCCATCTAGTGACAGTGATACTGTTAAAGGGCAATTACATCCACATTGACATGCATGTTTGACTTTTGGATCACCTACACAATAACTAAACACAAGAATTGCGGTAAGAATACGTTACTTACGCCCGATATAACAATTTAATTACTGCATCACCAAAACACGGCACGGATATCGCCATTGTTTTGCTGGAACGCTCAGAAATTAATACCGACAGATGTCACTTTTCGATTTCGACTCGCAGCCGATTGAGATAGCTGTATTGATTTTGAGGAGCTCAAGCGTCTAACGGCCTTAGCTGGCCGGCAGTGTAGTGGCCAGCTAAGGCCGTCAGACGCTTAGCTCTTCACAGTCAATACAGCTATCTCAATCGGCTGCGAGTCGAAATCGAAGAGATCCATCTGTTGGCATTAATTTCTGCGCGTTCCAGCAAAACAATGGTGACCTCCGTGTCGTGTTTTGGTGATGCAGTAATTAAATTGTTATATCGGACGTATGTAACGTATTCTTACCGCAATTCTTGTGTTTAGTTACTGTGTAAGTTATCCAAAAGTCAAACATGCATGTTAAAATGGACGTAATTGCCCTTTAACTGTCCCAGCTGTCACCCAGGTTCACGAAGATGTACCAAATTTTCACTCAACAATAAAGAGGCACGTGGCTTGTTTGTGTCGTTAAAAGAAAGAGATACCATACGAAGCTACCAACTTGATAGCCGCTTATCTTTTACAGGTACATGGAATAGGCCTAGTTTAGATTACCACCGATTTTGTGAGTTTCTTGCGTGTTGGATTTAATACTTCAGATTACCAGGAAATAATGCCGATTACTGAAGACTACCATGAAATGTCTCCAGATTACTAGGATTATCCAATGATTAACAAGAAGTACTCGGATTACTCGCCGGATGAATAAGCACTTGTATGCTGGATTCCTAAAGTTGATATCTCCTCGACAATAAATGTCAAGCTCCACAATTTTACGTAAACATTACGAAAATCTTTCTTTCTATTTTAACTAGGCAGTCAAGTTAGCTTGTCACCTGGTCTAATGGTATCAACAGATAGATTTCTGGTGAAAGTTTTGCATCGTTTTTTCAAATTAGTTTTAGACAGACGTGACTTTTCGTTACAGCTAAAAACTGGAGTGAAGATCTGCGTGTGCCACGTTTAACTGCGAGCTAATAATTTTCAGTCTCCATTTCCATGTAGGCTGGCTACCTACATAAAATTAGAGAATTGCAAACAGTTTGGTGCCTTGCCTGTGGAGGTACTGTTAAATCTTAATGTTACTTCAGCTGACAGGTCTAAGCTGCGAGGAATGGTCTTCCCCACTGCTTTGCAGACTATGAAATGGCATAGCCGACGGTGTTGAACATTTGCATTTTTGTGTTTTCACATTGTGCCATTGTTTACTGGGCCTTAGGGCTTCGGGCAGGTGACCAGGAGTGGTTAACGCTCGTTAAACCCTTTGCAACCCTTTTTGTGTTAAGTGCTGAACTGTACGCCAAACAATTCTGCAAAAGTCATCATCTTCTATTCTAAAACAACACTGCGCAGAACACCAAGTTGGTTTTTTTTGCATTATTGGTAGACGGCAAAATCGGTCAGTCTGCAGTGTCCATGGAAAATAAAATAGTCAGGTATGGAACTGTTAAAATATTTGCCTATAGTTAGCCTTCATTAAAGCATACCTAGCGTCTTAACTGTAAATATTCTTGTTTCTTTACACAGTAAAGTAGTTTATACCATTTGACGACCAAGCAATACTTAAACCACAGGCTTACATCTGTTATAAAAGTTAAATTTTCTATTAGCACAGATACAGCAAGCATTTTGACCAGTTATAATACAATCTGAACTGTTTTATTCCTACGTATTTTTTCCACAGTATGTAGAGCAATACGTATATATTTTCACCATAGTATGCATCGTATCTCCATATCCCCCCCCCCCCAGTATCTGCATGCCCTGTATTATTATCTTACTTCAATCTAACAGATTTTACCTGACCACTGTCTCATGAAGAGTTCAGTATCTTGTTGTTTCCAATAACTGGTGAATTGCCGGACTTTTCCACACCATACTTCCTTTTTGAAAGTTTGTTCATTGGATTCTTGCAATTATTAACATTTCCCATCCCTTCTTAACTTGGTTGCATTGGTATTCTAAAGTTTCACAACAGTAACTGAAAAATGACAAGAGCAAAGCAATAGAATTTTTCCTACCTGAAGCTGTTGGTTGTTTTGCGAGATTTGAAGCTGCTGGCTTTGGCTAATTTGAAGACTGGGCCCGGACTGCGGTCTAGGAGGCGCATTGTACTGAGGATTGGAGTTGGGCCCACGAATGAACTGGCTCTGCAGTTGCTGCAGGGAACTGGCCTGATTCGTAGGCGAAGGTCCAGGCACCGAAAGTCCAGGTTCGGTAAAATGAGATAGTGGTTTCGTTGAACCGAACCCTAAAGACTGAGACTGAACACTTGACGTGTTCGGTGCCATAGGTCCTGCGGATCCAGGACTACCCACTGGTGGCACCATAGACGGCTTCTGATCAACAGATGTCAAACGTTGCATTTGCATCACTTGTTGCTGCCGTTTTCTCATTTCTATATCAGACAGTGAGTTTTGGCTGTTGCCGAACATGGACGATGGTTCCTGTTTCATCATGGACCCAACACCCAAACCCGTACCCATATTGTTCTGGGCAAATGAGAACATTCCCGGGTTGCCACTTTTGCTGGTCATAAACCCAGAATTATTGTTCGTGGGAGAGTTGAGAAATTCCGATGCACCACTGTTGCCACCGTACTGGCCTGGTGAAGGCAATCCAAACTCGGTACCAAATGGAGAACGTGAATGCGGTGAGTTCATGCTTAAACCCATTTGCTGTTGCTTTTGCTGCATGTTTTGATGCTGCTCGGCCATTTGCTTCAACGTCTGGGCAGCCGGGCTAGGCTCTTTACAGTTAAAGTCCAGGCTGAGACCTGACCCGAGTGGTGGGTAGTTTGGTAGACGCGAAGACTGAGACGAAACCACACTCGATGTCACGGGAGGCATGTTGGGCAAATTGTTAAGGTTACCAGAACCACCAGGCGGCCCAGGATCAAACAGCGGAGAGGAGGAAGGATTTGGAGAGGAGTATTGTGGAGTTTGTGGGTTTCCTTGTAGAGAGTTTTGATTAGATAAACTGGACATGGACTTGCCCATGTCCAGCATACTTCCTGGAGAAATGTCTTTTTCCAAATCGTCTTGGTTTTTCACACTATCACTTGTGTCATCGAATTTGTCAAAGTTAAGCTCAGACATAATGTCAGGTGTCAATTCCGCTATTAGGTCCTTCAACGTATCCGGATGGATAATCTCATCCGAAGAGTCTTCCATGAAACCAAAATTAGAGAGCGAGTCGCTGAGACTTGGAGCACCATTGTTTGTTGCATCACCAGAATTCAACACACAACCGTCTAGCTCCAACTCCGGCTCTTGTTTGCACTCAACTTGACCCAAACCTACGACCGAACTTGGAGACCGCTCAGACAGTTTCTGGCCACCGTTGCCGTTGGCACCGCCAGCATTCTGGTTACCACTACCCATGGACGATCCGTCAGAGTTGACGACGTTGTTATTGTTGTTGCCAGCAAGTGCCTTGACGGTGACGTTGGTCTGGATCTGCTGAGCTTGTGATGATCCTGTACTGGTAAACTGCTGCACGATCTCCACAGAGAACTGAGTCAGGTTAGGGTTAGAGCTGTTGCACGTGCGGGCAAGCTTGGACGGGTGGTCAACGTCATCAAAGTTGGGATCTCCGCCGGAGTTCAAGGGGGACTCAGCAGGCCTTTTGAGAAGCTTCTGTTGCTAAATGAAAAGAAATAAAGCAGAACATTAATACAGGCTCTAAAACGAAGGCACACAACAAATATCAAATAACATGAACTAGCAATTTTAGTAACTCTGTGCAAACTTGTAGGCTAATCGTGTTGCAACTGTTTACATCAGAAACAAGGCACTCCTTATAAAGAATTTATGTATTCTACCAAACAAAATGTACATGCATCCATGGAAAATGTTCCAGAGCATCCCAGTAACCCAATTGTACACTGTAGTTGCAGGGTGAAATGTGGCGTAATTCTCGAACAGAAGAGTTCTTCCCTTAATTTGCTAAATTCTTCCCCCAACACCGTGCGGAAAACACTGAAGTGAAAATTTACCATAATCTTTCTCAAATTTCTACCAACAAAAATTATTCCAGAGTCAAAATACTCTCACACCCCTGTTTATCAAGTATTTTATGCAGAACTATCCCGCTGACTCTTTGACCAACCCAGTAAGCATGTCATCAAGTTATGGAAGATTTTCCACGTCGTCAACAAACGTTTTCTTTTTTCAGTTGTGTACTTTTGTTTTTTAAAAGTGTTGTGTAAATAGTGAAGAGACCATTCAAGTGCCGAATACATAGATTTATAATAAATACATGTATATTTACATTTACATGCTAGGTTGGAATTAACAAATTTCATTATTAAGACACAGCCTAAAATGGCACAAAATTAAGATCTTAGGACAACTCCTACAGTACGTTTACTTTAGCGATCATACGCAGGTATTCCCAAAACAGTATAAGCAGTATATTCAAGCTTTCAATTAGCCTAGTTTTAGCTTATTTACGCAGTAACATCTACGAGCTCGGCTTTAAAAGGACTCGTTTTGCTTGTTAACACACTGGATTTTCCAAGTTCGTTATTAAGTAAACGGCACATAAACTATTTACGCAGAACTCTACCTTTAGCATCTTCCTTACAAAATGTATGACACTTGGGCAGCATCTGAGATTTATAGGAGTAGGGAATTAATTCTGCAGTTTCGTTTAAAACTTTGCTGTTTCAACCTGAGTGCGTGAACTTTCATACATAATAAAGAAAGGCTTAATTTGCTGAAAGCCTAATCTTTATCAGCCACCAGCTGGGTGGAAGAGAGAAGTTTTCTTATCATACGAACGTGTTGCGTGTTGACTGTTGATTTGGTTTTGGCTCCACACGCTATTATCTACTTGTCTTATCGCATTATCAGCCAGTGCAGAGCCTTCTTTTCGATCAGGAAAGCAGACCACTTCAAAACACAAGGCTGAAACGCAGCAAAACATTACGAATGCTGTCGAGAACATGATTATGCCAGTAACTATAATCCACTCAGAACGAAAACTGGTATTAGAGAAGCCGCCAAGTTTCCAAAAAAAGAGTCGGCCTTTGAAGGTAGTGATATCCTTCAACCAGGGAAAGGCCGGCAAGGTTAATCTTATTATCCAAGTTAAACGCACCGACTAATTGTTCGAAAGTTCGTGGTAGCAATCTTCAAGTTTTCATTCGTCTAAAGTATTATTCGCTGTGATTAACTTGGATAATAAGATTATTCTTGGCGGCCTTTTCCTGGTTGAAGGATATCTCGACCTTCAAACATCGACCCTTTTTTGAAACTTGGCGGCTTCTCTTATCAGGGTTCGTACACCAGAGACGAAACCACTTTCAAGGCCTTTTCAAGGCTTTTCAAGGCCAACTCGAAGCCAATTTCAAGGCCGTTTTGCCAACAAAATTGTTAAAAAATTACCTTCAAATAAAATCAATCTTTTTACTAGCCCATACTCTATCATTGAATAAACATCCATTTAAAAGTTATTTATTTTGCCCCCATCGCTGGACAAGTTGTCTTTCCAATACCGCACTTATACGTGAATACGAACGAAGGCAAGTGGTGTCGTTAACAGAAGATAAGCATTAGGCTGACGAACAATTTTTTTTATTTATGAATTTAAGCATAAATTGACTTTTCAAGCCATAATTGACATAAATTGGCATAAATTGACATAAATTGGCCAATTGACATAAATTGGCTTTTCAAGCCTTGAATTTTTGGTTTTGAAATTTAAGGTTTTTCAAGGAATTCAAGGCCGTGTACGAACCCTATCTTATACCAGTTTTGGTTTTGAATGGATATCATAACTTTCATAGGACTGTGAATGTTCAAAACGTCCCACCGTCTTATCTCCATCTCTTACCTTTTTTTCTGGAAGAATTTTATGTCTATAAATTTTCTCATTGATAATTTTATTCTCATATGTCATTGCCCAATTAGCCTGTTACGCCAGCCAAATTGATGCGGTTTGGTTTATATCTACGTACACATGCTTAAATATCTTCAATCCCACTTTTGTGCCCACGTTTGCTTCACTCACTCAATCAGTGCATCCCCCTTCAATTTACATCTTCCCTTAGATTTTCTACAATTTACAAAAGATTTTGGTACGGATACACCGAATATTCGGTAATTATTCGGTATTCGACCTATTCGGCCAAAAATTCAAGTATTCAGTATTCGGCCGAATAGGGCTATTCGGTATTCGGCCGAATACTGATTTTGGCCGAATAGTGATATTCGGCCGAATAGTGTAAGTATATAAGTATGTAAGTATATAAGTATAAAAATATAAATATTTTTTAGTATAAATTGATGTAATTGTTTGAATGTAGGAACGTTAAGCTAAGCATTTACTTTTTGGTTTGTGCGGAATTGTCTTCTGACATTTCTAACAGAAGAAAAAAATGATCAAATATGTTTAAATTACAGGTATTCGGTCAAGTATTCGGCCGAATAATTCGGTATTCGGCCTATTCGCCCATTATTCGGCACAGAACCGAATAATTCGGTATTCGGCAGTTTAACTATTCGGTTGTATATTCGGTATTCGGCAAGTTGAGTATTCGTTTATATATTCGATATTCGGCAACTTAAGTATTCGGTTGTATATTCGGTATTCGGTGCATCCCTAAATTTCGGCCACATTGGAATCTATCCTCAACATGAAAAGATTTTATTAAAGTTAAAGAACTTTAGGTAGGCGCTAACTTTAAGAATTTATGGTTTGTTTCTTAGTACAGTATTTTGGGTGTTGGCAGGCTTTGGCATTGAATTCTCAACGGATGTTTTTTGCAGCTCTGCAGCACTGATGAGTAGGCTACACTAGTTCTGGTAAAATTACACTTGTGTATGGGTTTAAAAATCACAAAGTCGTCTTACAAATTAGTTTTATTCCTCTACAGAAATAGTTTCTCTGACGCTGTACGAGAGGTTGGACAATTTCTTCCAATGTTTGGGTAGAGGTAGGGGCATCAACTGCTCAGATGAAAACTACGTTTGTAGTCCCCTGTTAATCGATACAGATCCAATACCGATACACAAAAATAGCCGATAATACCTGTAAAATCGATACCGATTTTAATATCTGTCTATCCCTAAATTTGAAACTGCTGTTTTAGTGTCTCGC
>JAHWFP010191511.1:188172-218732 GCA_023313725.1 Lithobius niger
GTGTTCTGTAAGAGGTGTTATTATGTGTTCTGTAAGAGGTGTTATTACGTGTTCTGTAATAACAGGTAAGAGGTAATACTAGTTTTCACGTATACATCAAGAAAGACAAATTGCATCCACCAAACCACCATATGAAATTGCTTTCATTCGGCAGCAACAGATCGGAGAAAATGCTAGAAAGGGTTTACAACACAGATGGGAAGCGGCAGGGCCAGGCCACAGCAAGGTGGACTCCCCTTGTATTGGCCTTGTTATTGTTAAGCACTGGCATGAATACGTCAGGGCGCCTTCCTTTTTGTCCAGTACCGCAATTAGGGGTGGTGCAAAGGGTGGCATGGGGCCCAAATTTCACACGAGTCAGGGGCCATTCAGGACAAAATTCACTATTGTTTGGTCTGGGTTGGGAGCCCGTTTGTCCCAAAATTCTGTACCTTTGAGGAGGTGGCCCAACATTTTGCCCTTGCACCCCTGCTTGTCAAAGCTAGCTACGGCACTGTTCTTGCCCCCTATAAATTCACACTGCATTGGTGCTTCAGTAAACAAACTGAAATGGTATTCCATGGCTGATGGAAGGAGAAGCCACACTTTACAAGTGTTTTTCCGTATCCTAAATAGAAACATGATACTAAACCTCTACGATTTTTGCTCTCCTCCTGATTTCATTAGTCATCTCGACCACATCAGAAAAGTAAGGCAACAAAAACTCCCTGGCTAGGTCCTTCCCCCCATTCCATCATTGAGTGGAATGGTCTTGACCACGACGTCATCTGTGCTTTGACCGACAATATCTTTGCTAAAAAGCTGTTAGCATGTTGTTGGTCGCTTACATGTAGGCATTGTTGCTGAGTGTTTCCTCATGTTCTGTTTATCTTTTATTTGTTTTAAATCTGAAAGTACTATTTTTCTCTTTTAGGGCGTTGCGATTATTTTGTAAATAAATAAATAAAACGTCCGTTACGCATCCATAAAAATGTTCTTTCATGGCGCTGTACATCCGCAGGACTGTGGTCCCCGTAGTTCTAGACTGTGTATTCCACCCACCTTAACAGACCCAGGCCATTTACTCTACATTTATTCATTAAAACAATGGAAATGGTGTTGTTGGAGACCGAAAGTTCTCGACTGTCATTAAGGGTAGGGTGTTAATTTTTTTAAACTTTAGGCCTACCCCTCTTTAGCATTATGAGCTTTGCTCTTGCCGTCATTTCCATAATAATAATAATTTTTTTTTCTATTATGGCTAAGGAAAATACCACGTGTAGCACAAAAAGCACTTGTGTACGTGGTAAAGTACGTGGTAATAATAGTAGTATTTATGATAATAATAATCGTGAAGCTGCGCACAAAAATGGGGAACTTTTGTTTGTATGTAAGCTAATCTTCAGATTGGAGGTAGCGCCTAATAGTTTTCGTTTTAATTTGAAAGTCACGATTCCACTGTCAAGTCACACGTTACACAAAATGGCCACCCCTAAAACAACAAATGACTGTCCACACTCCACAGATTATGCCAATTTGTAAGTAAATGGCCAGTAGGCCTATGACACGGTTGTAAATCACTTCAGGTTTGACAAAGAACCAACCCGTAATTACACAATAAGACTTCCTTAAGAACAGATGTGTCTGCTAAACATCTGCTTAGTCCCAATGCATAACGCACCACGTGACCCAATGATTGCAGGCAAAACATGTTACATAGAAACCTAAACAAATCACAAACAAACGTATGGCAGGAATTAAATTTTATATCAAGAGCAGATTTAAACGGACGTAAATCCTGCTGGTATGTTGTGCGACCCGTTGAGACTAGTGTTTGCAACATTTACACAGGTTAGTGTGGATGTCGCAAAATCATCAAACAAGAGAATGAATGTGTTCGCAACATTTACATACACTTGAACTAATGTTGCAAAACTAAGTCATACAGGAAAGCCAACATAGATAGGGATGCACCGAATACAAAAAATGCCGAATACCGAAGATACAACCGAATACTCAACTTGTCGAATGCAGAATATATAACCGAATACTCAACTTCACGAATACCGAATACACAACCGAATAGTTAAACTGCCGAATACCGAATATTCGGCACCAAACAATTTACATATTCGGCCGAATACCAAATTATTTGGTTCTGTGCCGAATAATGGCCGAATAGGCTGAATACCGAATTATTCGGCTGAACACTTGACCGAACACTTTGATCATTACTTTCTTCTTTTAAAAATGTCAGAAGACAATTCCTCACAAGCCAAAAAGTAAATGCTTACCTAAACGTCCTTACACTTACACAATTACATAAATTTATGTTAAAAAATATTCGGCTGAATACCAACAAATCTTACCACTATTTGGCCGAAATCAGTATTCGGCTGAATACCGAATATCATTATTCGGCCAAAATCGGTATTCGGCCGAATACCAACAAATCTTAACACTATTCCGCCAAAATCAGTAGGCTATTCGGTTGTATACCGAGTATCACTATTCGGCCAAAATCAGTACTCGGGCGAATACATAATTTAGCACTATTCAGCCAAAATCAGTATTCGGCCGAACACCGAATACTTGAATTTTTGGCCGAATAGGCCGAGTACCGAATAATTACCGAGTATTCGGTGCATCCCTAAACATGGATGCATGTACCGTTAATTCCAACCACTTTTGTATGTTAAAAAGTAGTTGTGGAGTATGGCAGCAAGCGTTGGTATCGACACCAACATTGAAAAGTCAGCCTTAGATTTTGTGAAGGGCAAGATGTCCTGAAGTGCGCCAAAGTAGAAGGCATTCAAATTCAGAACATGCAATTCTGTTTTCCAATAGATGGCACTCACCGTACCAGGATGACTTTATACCATGATTGAGAGAGCTGTTCGGACTAGCCTAGTTTGTTCAGAATACCATGTAATTTGGTGTGACGGTGCACAAATAAAGATACAAATGGTTTTCGTATGGAACTTATGGCATCGAGTTGTTTCTGCTGGCGCCCTACTGATCAACAGTGATCCGTCGCATCAAGGTGGACTCGGGATGTGTTATTCTCATTAAAGCTATAGGCTACTACCTGTAATCATCCAATTCAATAATTTATAGTTTGTTTAAATGTGGACCCCACTCATGTGCTGGGCCCAATATTCCCAGAAGCAGAATATTTTCTGCCAGTCTGCGACAAGCTTTTTACAAACTAAAATAGGTCTGCGGGAAGAGGGAGGTGTCTGCGGGTTGCAGGTAGGGTGTGAAGGTGGAATTTTGCATTGTGCAGAAATTTGAGTTATGCCCATTTTGGTTCCCGAAGAAATTTCTTGCGAGAACTTTTTTCTAAACCTTTGTAGGTTGTTTTTGCTAAACAACTTGAGAACGACCAAACCTATCGTCATGACAATTTGGCACCATTCAAAAAAACAGTTAAAATGGTGGATTTGAACGTCAAAATTGGTCAAATTTTAGCGAAATTATCTCAAAAAGAAGACCAAGAAAAAAAAAATGCAGGCTAAATCTTACTGCTACGACGTAGCATCGCGCATCACTCTGATTCTGCTACAGGGCCAAATTTATAAGTTAGATAGCCGGCACACCACACCGGTACAATTTTTTGCAAAATTCAGCCCTTCTCTGACATTAGGCCTACGAGTTATTGGAATAAAGTCGCATAATTTTTCAAGAAAAACTTCTAATGTCCAAAAATTATGCCCAAATTTGCTCCATTCCCAATAATTAGTTGTTTCGCACAAAGGAATCGTTAAAACAACTAATGGCTAATCACAGCGCTACTCCATGCCCCCACTGATTATATAGAATGAGCTACTAAGTAACGACAACTTGGAACCCAAGGACGGCTCGTCACAAATACAGTTTATTTAAAAAATGTACCGTTGTCTAGGCTACAACCCAGTGGGCTGTGATGGAGAAGAACTATTTGAACTGAAGTAGTATAAGCAACACCACTTGTCCCTGTCAAGCTCGCTTCCAGCCCTGTTGCCTCGTTACAGTATGAGCATTCACGGGATGTCATGCAACCACAATGCAAGCTTAGATTCAGCAGGTTGAAACCCCCTCACCACCCAACACTAAAACAGACCCCGATCGAAGCCGAGCTCCATTCAATCTGCACCAACACTGATTAAACGTTATCACATCGGATCCACGAGACTTAACGGCATATTTCCACCACCTCGTTAAACATGGATAATGGAGACCAAACCGAGGACGAAACCTTCTATCAGGTACCAGGTTAAGCTGTAGGCTACATAGCATTATGTAGGCCAAAATAACTATTTCCATTTCAGTTGGCTGGGTGGAAAATTGTGCGTGAGCCTATCCAACGAGGAAAGGACTAAAAAGAATGAAAAGGTGAAAATGGTAAAAGTGGGCGGTCCGACCATTATTAAAGATTGTTTTGACTGTCCCCATCCCAATAAAATCCACTGGTTTTTTTTTTCACAAGAAAACCACATGAAAAAATCGATATTAAACCCAGTAGGCTATGTGATTTTTTTCAATTTTTAGGGATTAGTATTGGAAAAAAAGTGTTTCGGAGATCAATTTTTTTAACAATTGCTCCCTGGCTAACCAATATACTTGGTTTAGGGCACATGCCACTTATACCTCATTTGGAGGGCATCTTTAATCCGCATATATGCGGATTAAATGGTAAATGTGCTCCGAACCAACCCTCTCGAATGTCATTCCAGTTGCAGTCGCCACTTGGCCAGTAGACCTTAAAAAGTACTCGCCATTTCAGAATTTATACTCGCTACATATCAAATACATCTTGCAAAATGCATGGTTTCTCTAATTTACGCATTTATAGAGTTGTAAAATTATCTTTTACCCCAGAACTGTTGCAGAAAAGGCTTTTGTATAGCCCTTGTAAAGCTGAGCATAACGCCGCAAACCGTTCGTCTCTAGCTTGTACGGTTCCCGAGATATCGCTATTTGAGCGTCATTTTCTATTGCTAGACGCCAACCCTCTCGAATGTCATTCCAGTTGCAGTCGCCACTTCGCCGGTAGACCTTAAAAAGTACTTGCCATTTCAGAATTTATACTCGCCACATACCAAAAATATCTTGTACAATGCATGGTTTCTTTAATTTATGCATTTGTCGAGTTGTAACACTTTCTTTTACCCCAGTACTGTTGCAGAAAGGCTGTTGTATGGCCATTGTAAACTGTAGCAGAACGCCGCAAACCGTTCGTCTCTAGCTTATACGGTTCCCGAGATATCGCTAGTTGAGCGCAATTTTCTATTGGTAGTCGCCATTTGGCGAGTAAGGCTAAATTTCAAGTCGCCAACGGTTGATTTTAATTCGCCAAATGGCGAGTGGCGACCGACATTGGAGAGGGTTGCTACATGCCGTTATGGCGAGTAGGGCTAAATTCGAAGTCGCCAACTGTTGATTTTCATTCGCCAAATGGCGAGTGGCGACCGACATTGGAGAGGGTTGCTCCGAACGGGGAGGACACATCCGAAGTGAAGTGGATCTTATCCGAATTAAATGAATCCGCATTCATAGGTGGATCAAACAAGCTTCGCTTCACTTTAGTGTGCGCTCCGAACGCAATTATGGGTAGAATTCTAAAGTTAGCAAACATTACATCACCATGTGGCAATCGTGTTTTGTTTACTGCTTACGTAAATGCACCTCACATAACCAAAAGAAGTTTGCACTAATTTTCAAGGGGAGTTCATACGACTGCCAGCACCTATTACTTAATTTAAAAAGTTTAACAATTTATGGGCTGGTGGTGCCAGTGCTATGGCGTGAGTGTTGGTCCAATCACAAATCTGGTAATAAAAGCGACAATGGCGTGTTCAGGTGAACGGTTGAGAAACTAGAAGCTAACCCTTTTTCGCAGTGCTTCCCTCCGAAAGGAGTCTAGCAAACTAATCCGGATTCAACTAGCATTTCTCTCAAATCGGAATTTGATTCCGAATTAAAACTCTACGCTCCGCTCCGAACGGGGTATTAGTTTAGAGAGTGATGCCACTTAGTTTAGACTTAGGGAGGGGTGGAATGAATGAAGTAATGTTAATCACATTTCCTGGGAAACTGCTAAGCCACTAAACCTAGTCCCAAAGGGTTCAGCTCAACTTGCCAATCAGCAGAGTTGAAACAGCCGAGTCCATAAAACATAAAATAAAATTCAGCACACATCAAGAAAGTTAAATAAACAGCAAAACTTGACAAACCAACCCGGACTGGGTTCGGAAACAAGGGTTTTTACAACCCTTCAATGGGCGATCCGACCCCCGATGATTTCATCAGTGATGTCGTCATGCTTCAGTGTTTTAGGAACTGACACAGTGCTTTAAGTATATTCATCATGCTTGCATTGTGAAGGGCTTTGCTAAGTAGTTTTATGTTACTGTCTGATAGCCCTAAATATGTTTATTTCTTATAGTCGACTGACTTGTTACCAGGGAATAGGGGACGCTTTGTAGCAACAGTATCCACCGTTTATTAATTATATTCAATTATAACAACATAATCAAATTGCAGATCCGCCATCTTCAATTGGTGGAATCAGCAGAAAATCTGCCTTGAAGAATTGACGAATCTGATGCTTCTCCAGTGACGACGCACTAAGGGATCGGATAACTAATCACGTGAAGAATAACTTGAGGGGTTGTGACGATGGTGTTTAGCTGTTTGTTGAGTTTAGAAACGTGCTCACTGATAAATCGAAGTCCCTGTAGCAGAATCAACACGATGCGCGACGGTACCTCGCAGACAGTTGAAGGTCGCCGTGGACAAATTTTGTCCAAATTTATGCCGTTTTGTCAATTTTTTTACAGATTTTGACAATCCTATACACCATTTTTAAAATCGTCTCGACAACACCTTTACATTGGTGGAGTAGCCAGATCAATACGGAAAAGTTATTCAATAAAAACCAGTAAAACATGTGGGCGACTAGGGCCCATATGATAAAAACAGATTAGCTGCAGACAATTTTTTCCCGACAACTGGTGTTGCAGAGAGTGGCAAAAAGTTCTGCTTCATGGTCGGAAATACATTCAACACCATATCGACAAAAGAAAAGTTTGTAACCTACATAGGTATGCCAAGTGATGAGCAGCCATATTGATAATGGTGTTATGAGCTGGCAAATATCTGGCGATTGGTACTAAGGTAATACTAATGCCGCTCATGATGATGGATAAACAACTCCACTGTGTTTGAGATGAATCACTCGCTACACAATTACAAACACCAGGACTTCAGCTCTGTCCACACTCTAACGGTTATTAAGGTTTTTTTTAAATTAGCCACCAGAGTGTCAAAAGGGGAACAGACGAGCCACATGACCAGGTACGACCAACAGTAGAAGAGCCGCGGAGCAAGAGCACTTGATCAAGCGGCGTTTTCGCCCTTTGGCTAATTAAAACAATAACTACGCAACGTACAAACGTAATTACTATTTGTTTGATTGCACTAAGTTCGATGTTTGAATTATACTTGCAGAAATCCACTGGACACTCGCCAATAGGCGATTACATTGGACAAGTTGGCCACACATACAAAATCTACCGTATCCTTGTATCTGGGATACCCAACGACATCGTCATCATCAGACAAAATCCAACATCGCCAGCTGTTGGTCACCAGCGTTTGGTCTTGGAGACTTGGGTAACTTAACAAGGAAACCTAAGCTTAAGTTGAAGGCATTGTACATTGTTTAGGCTACTTCATCACATTCATTCAAAACTTTAAAAACAATGAGCTTTTGGCATGATGTAAACATCCTGCATTAATCATCAAAGGTAATTGTACCACGCGAGATGAGCTGACTTGAGCCAAGTTTCTCTCCCGATACATAGATCATTCTAGGGATAGACCGATATTAATATCGGTATCGGTATTTACAGATTTTATCGGTATTTTTTGTGCATCGGTATCGGATCTGTATCGGTATTTATTTACAGATATTTTGCCGATACGACCATCTTCCGTGTGCACTGGCTACTCTGCCTAGCTTGAGAGAATCCTTTCCTGCCTAGCTTGAGAGAAACCTTTCCTGCATAGCATCGATTGTATCCCACGAAGTGATCTGGACAGCAGCTCAGTGAATTTAACGCGTGCGTACTGTCGGCTTTTTGCAATTAGGCCAATCTGCAGTATGGACTTGGGTTTTTTTATGGTCGGAGGTACGAATGAGTTTGACTTTCTGACCTGTTGACTTTTTTTTTTATCGTTATCGGAATCGGTGTATCGGAATCTGTATCGGATTGGAGTGAGGGGAAAATATCGGTATCGGATCAGATCGGTATTTTTTCCGTATCGGTCAATCCCTTGATCATTCCATCAGGGACAGCCAGCCCAGCACCACCCCCATTCTTCCTCTTTCCAATCCGAACCTTTAGGCCTACTCTAATTAGAATTTAACACTAACCCTTTGTCCCTATTTCAGCCTAGGCCTCAGCTCTAACTTTCCATTAAGCCTTTTTAGGCCCCAAAAATAGTTCTGCCTATGACTAGCTTAAGTGACTAAATTCCGCTTCATGATCCCAGCAGCGTCTCAACTTCAGTCCAACCTTTAATTTAGCACCACTTTTCAATTCCCACTTGGCAAGAGGCGCCCAGTCAGAATATTTAAAAGTCTGGTGAACATTGCAATAAACCATCTTCTATGACCAAACCAGAACCATTACGACTGGCTGTCATTCAAGTTTTTTAATCTTGATGCAGGATTATGTTTGAATCCTATCAGCTAATCCTAATCTATCCCTCGCTTCCCCTCCTGATGCAGCAGTGAACATCCCCCTTCAGCTATCTCTCCATCAAACTCATATCCCCAAATTTCCACTTCTGAATCACTGCATAAACTGGTGCATCGACGAGAATCAAATCGGGGTCACCCGCATGGCAGGTGAGCATTCTACTACTGAACCGCCGAAACCGGAATCCAGAGTGACGAAACCGTTACAAGTTCGCTTTGGGAAAAGTAAAGGTGTTCATTGCCGTTTTAAAAATTCAAAAAATTGGCATTGAAAATGAGTTGTATGTTCCAGAGCTCCGAGGGGGTAATAGGAACTTTTAGCACCCCTCCCCCACTCATTTAGACCCCTCTTAACCAAATTTCTCCGATTCCATTTTGAATTCCAATTTCCTTCCGCACCAACAGGTAATTTCTGAGTGTTTACAATTAAACCGCTTTGCTGGTTGGCTATGCGCATGTTGGTAATGCTGAGATACGTAACCAGCTGGCTGTGCTACGTTTCAGACGTTGTCGTAAACGGCCTTTCATCCATAACCACAGGAACATCCAATCTGGTGGATGAAAGGTCTCTCGTGTTATCAGTAAAACCTCATTCTAAAGGCTTGCTGTTTTTTCTATTGTATGGTACATTATACTTGTACCGTTTACTTTAATTGTAAATTCATTTTCTCATGTACGGAGCAGTGACTAATTAGCCTAGCTGGAATAATTTGAGTAGCCATAATCCATATGCATACTAAGCTAACGTGTAACAGATTTCTGCTGAGAGGCGAGTAGGGATGGATGGTCGGTTTCATTTTTTTGACTTCGGTTCCGGTTTCGGTTTTTATGCCCACAAAACCGCGGTTTCCGCATCGTTTTTTTGCCACCATCCACCCTAACCAGTTATTTCTAGTTTTTTTCTTTCTTGTATTACAGTATACAGTAGTATTACTAGCTTCTAACTCCTGCTTTTACTTTAAGCTGTTTTGTTTTAATGATTAGGAGCTTTGCTGTCATTTTATACATAGAAAATGTTAATTTTTTTTTGAAATTAGAAAAACAAATAAACTTTTGATTTTTCAGACGACATCGTACAAAACACCGACACAAAATCCAAATCGGTTTCGGTTTCCGACCCATCACTACAGGCGAGTTTAATAAGTTGCTGCGGGAGAAATGGTGTACCGGCCTGCAAGTTACGGAGGCTGTGGCCCCACATCGCATTCAAATAGCAGACGAACGATCACGACGAAGTGAGCAGTGATGTGGTAGTCTGACAAAGGCAGTCGTTCTGAGCCCGTCCAACTCCAGAAAAAACAGACTGTCAAAAATTTGCAAGGATATTGGAACGGTGAATATCCTTTCCTTTGAAATATAAGCGTTCGTGACGTAAGCAGTTTTACCTTTATTTCCTTAGGCTTAGCAATTAGCCTACTCTTACTGCTGCAACTTATTGTAGCTGTGGCTGTTACAACGCTGCCTATATAGTAACAGAAGAAATACGAAACACTTGGCTGGTTAACCTCAAAAAGCACTCGCCATTTCCTATTTTCTACTCGCCACTTAGCCAATCCATCTTGTATGGTAGCTACACCATTTTCCAAATTTTACTCATATATTGCACTGTACAATTTCATTGAACCCCCAGTATTACTGCAGAAACAATTATTGTTTAACACACAAACAGTTTGTCTGGAACTTAAAACATTTTCGAGATAGGTATCGCTTTCGGGATGTCAGCCTGTATTGCTGGATGACGTTGTAGCGAGCAGGTCGCCAAAATTTCAAGTCGTCAAGTTCTGGTTTTTCATTCGCCAAATTGTGAGTGGCAACTGACAATGGAGATGGTTGGGGGCTTATGTTTTTGTGGCTAGTGCCTGAGCATTTTTTTTTTTAGATTCCAGTCTGTTTCTCGTAAATTGTTGCACCCTACGTTATTTATGGGGCAAAAACAAGGGGTTATCGTACAAAGTATTAATAGGAAAAGCTTGTGGAGAAGCATGCGTGGCACACTTTTTTTTTTCTTTTTGGCTTGTATAGCCTAACCAAAACTGAAGTATTAGTAGACCTAGGGCCTATGTTTTCCTATCAGGCCTAGGCCTATGTAACAATGCACTCTAGGTTACTATTTTTCTTTAGATTTCAGTTCGTTTCTCTTCATTTGTTATACCTTACATGACTTAGGCTACGTTATTTATACAGTGAGAGCTAGACTACAAATAAGGCTTTGGTTACCAATTAAAATTTGGAAACCTTGTGTGCGAACTGAGCCATGCTATCTTGGATAGAAACTATCTGTTTCGCTATCGGGATGTAGCTATATTTCTAGATCTATTCCATACTTAGGGAAAAGACAACCACGTTCTTGCGCATTTTAAAATACATGTATATGGCTCTCATAAATTCCAAAAGGCACCTATTGTAGTGGTGGGTGCCATCTTAGGGAATATTACACTTGTACGGAAAAGTAACGCCTTCAATCTGCAGAATATATTTCCGGGAGCAAGATTAAAGGGATACCCGGACTGCCTTATATTCCATCTGCCTTATAACAGCCACGCGCAGACCGCCATCTGCGCATTTACCAGCGTAAAGGTCGGCTGGGGTGATAGCTGCGTTCCTCGCAGCAAGGAACGTAGCTGCTGTCTCGGTTGGCTTTGAGAATAGTACACGAAACAGCATCAAGTTAAAGATTGTGTCGTCACAAACCGGAATGATTCTCGTATTTTAACATCACAATGTATAATTTTCCAGGCTAATAGTGTCTTATAATTTTTCTTCAGCGATCTATTGGAATAATTTACGCAGGGCCCATCCTGTGTGAATAATTAATTTTAATTTTTACCGCATTAGGCTTTTAGATTTTTGGTCATGGTAATTATTAGAAAGTTAGCACATGCACACACAGAGATGAAACATCATGATTATTGTAAGCACGCGAACGATCATATACTGCGGGACGCAGTAAATAAAGTTAACAATTATTCAATAGAAAATTTCCTAGACGCCACAATTCAAAACGGATTTTTGGCAAGGGATTGGCTAATAAGGAAATAGACCTTTGGGGCCGTACTTGATGTGGTGGATAGAGAAAAATGACGCTAGGAGGAATATCCCTTTAATGTTAAATAAATGCCCTAACAAGGCATCAGTAGAGACAATGAGTGTGTACTGTTAAAAGTTTCTAATATGGAAGGCAAGATATCGAATCTTGAGCCATGTGAATGACTGGACTTGCAAGGCTAAGCCCAACAAACGAGTAGGTCAAATCGACGAGTGATGTGCGTCGCCACCTGTTGACAGATTTTAGAAACCTACTTACATTCTACAAATTCGCTGCTTAGCGTCAAGAGATGGCGCCACATACCTACCCACCCGTCTTAGTCTGGATGGGGTTCTAGAAAAATTGCAAGACGTTTGCAACGCTACTACAATAAGGTACACAAATAAAATTTACAGGCCGTACGTCAAACCAGCTTCATCGACTACAATTTGCATTTAGTGAATATTTAACCATGCAATCTTTAGATTCCCAGGAAGGCTTAGCTAGGCCCAGCATACGAATTAATTTTTCTAGGGCTCGACCGATACGACTTTTTACCGATTCGGCTGATACGACATTTTACCAATTCGACTGATACCGTTGAAGGGTAAACCGATCAGATAAAAAAAACACGACCAACTATTTGCACCAACTGGTTTTGCATGGGTGCCAACTGCTGACAACGAATATCTGTGTCGGAAGCCTTTACCGTGGTCCGATACCGATATAACCAAAATACTGAAGCCGATATCAATATCGGACCACCCCTAAATTTTTACCGATGCATGAAGTGATTAGAAAATTACAAATGTAACCCCTGCTGCCCTCACAGGGTCTTCTCACATGAATACAGACTCTTATACGATACGCAAGCAACGGACGACAAGCCCATTTGGCTGTCTTTCTAGGCAGCACTGGCTGGACCTTCAAAGTAAACAATGCTGCATTTTCTCCCGTTTGAGACGAGGGATGAGAAAATTTCCATTAATTGTGTTATCGCACTTTTTTTTTTAGATTTCGACAACTATCCAAACTGTCAACTACAATTGTTTATACCCGGTGTTACTTTTTATTTGCTTGTTAGCCAAATCTAACGTCAGAGAACGCTACTACCTCGCGTCTAAGTTTTGCACTGACAGTGATAGTACACATTAATGTGTACCCGCTCAACGTACACAAGTAGGCTTAATGTGTCATCAAACATTTTGTATTTACGAGTCAAAACGTTGACTACCTGTACACAATTTAAGTGGAGGCTGAAGTGGTAGGCCTACACAGTGATGTGAACAAGACTTGTACACATCACTGTTAGTTTTAGTTTTCCACATAGCCTATCTTGTTTTATTTTCTACTGTACGTTAATAGGACTAAATACGCCTGGACTTCATTGTTATGGTGTACCTTGTTTGTATACTCTTTTATGAGCACCTTGTTTGTATACACCTTAGTTATCACGTGACAGACGAAAAATGACCTAAATCTTCTGGGTTCAGTTAGTTCAGTGCAATTATAAGACCTTAATCTCTGAGAATGCGTCGTTACGAAAATTAGCCTTTGTCTCTGGTCCCGGTAACGGGATCCAGGTTTGAAAGACTAGGGTCCCGGTGAATTTGTTGAAAACTAGGCCTTGATCTTGTTAAAAAAGTAAACATAACCTGGCTAATCACACGATATCTAACTTTAACTACCGAACCAATCCTATCAACTCTAGATTCATTATCCTAAAAAAAACTAGGCTGATGCGTTTTGTGTTGCTGGGATCCAAACTCACGCAGCTGCGGTCCCGGCAACGCGTCCAAGCTAGGGTTGAAACAGTTACGGACCCACCAGGACTACAGTACAGACACTGCGTACTAATTAACTGTAGTTAGGCTAGCGAGTCTTGATATTAATTTAATGTTAACGTAGTAGCAAATACGCTGCGATTGTTTTTATATTTTTTTTCTCCTATTTTTGGGTTAATTTACTGCGCACTAACCCTTCACTTCATTCACGCAAACCTAGCCTACGTTAATGTTGCAGAAGCTATGTGTGGAATAGGCCTACACAAAAATTTGGGCCAAACTAATTTTCAGTAGGCCTACCGACTTCATGTTTTTACTTTTTTTTGTAGCCTACCAACTTTACGAAGATCACTCAACCTATGGATTTGTTCAGTAGCCTGAACAAAGGTTCAATTACTTACGTAATTAACATTTCTAACGGGTAAAACTTCGTGTAGTTAGAACTTACGCATGACGGTATTTTGTAAAAAGGCTGTGTCTCAGGTCCCGGTGACGGGATCCAGTTTATAAAGACTCAGGTCCCGGTGAATTCGTTGAAAACCAGGCCTTCAGCGTGTTAAAGTGAACCTTACCAACGTAACCTAACCTAACTAATCCTAACCAAAACTAATATAAATTCGCCTAAAAACTACGGTTTTTTTGTTTGCCGGGATCCACACACGCAGAACTCTGGTCCCGGCAACGCGTCCAAATAGGCTTGAAACAGTTACAGCCCAACCGGGACTAGAGACACTGCGTTGTAAAAAATGCGTTAAATTGGTAAATTCATGAATGAACAACGCGATCCCTGTCATCACTGGTTATTTACGTAGCCTACCAAGAATGTAAAAACTTTTCTGTGAATACCCCAAGGCGTTGCGGAAGCCGCAAATAACTACGGCAGTTATGTTGGTTCTCACTGCTTTAGCATCCTTTTAAAACATTCCCATCATTATCACCGCCATCATCAACACGATCATCATCTGACAAGCCTCAAACTGTGCGTTCAAGTTTTTAGAAAAGTTTGGCCACTGTCCAAATCCTCCATACCACTTTAGTTTGTATGCGTGCTGCGTTTTGCATACATGTGTCCTGGCGATTTTAAAAATAGAATTTTTCTCCCCGAATTTTTATTTTGAGTTTCGTTTTGCGAGTCTTTCTTTCAATCATGTTTTGTGGTTCCTTCACAAGTTAGAAAAAAAAATATATATATATGTATAAAAATAAATAAATGAATAAATAAAAATACTTACGGCGAGACTATTTTGTAAATTGTTTGCACCAACATCCTTTTTGTGGTCGTTCTTTTTGTTGGCTTTTTTAGCCTTCGGTTCCAAATAACGTTGTTGCAACAACAAAGTTCCCTGTTTGTGTTGATCGTACAAGCCGTTGGTCGCCAATTCGTAGCGGGGCAAGCAGGCCCCATGGTGGTGGCGATAATCCTCTATCCTCCGACGTAACCGTTCCACTATAGCCTGCTTCTTCGGGGGCAAGATATCCCCCATGCTATCGTCGACTTGGCTAACAATTGTGACGGTTTTTGGGGGGTCCTTTTTAGTATATGATTTTTACAAGTTTCACTTGCCGTCGACAGAAATCACAAAGGCCTCAAAAATCGCGCTGCAACGAAAAAATCACGACGACATCGTAGCACGGTTTTTGGGATTTCACACCGCCGATGTCGGGTCACCGCTGGCCGCATGCACGGTGCGCGGCTCCTCGCTGATCCCCGTTCGCCAACAACAATGAACCCGAGTTCCGCCGTAGCCGCCGCCCGGGTTAAGGCCGTGCATTTTTCGTTTTTCCCCGAGACGGTTCCACTCACACATCAACACCAAACACACTCACTCAAAAATGCTCGCCGTTATTCCATCACGGTTCGCATTGGCACTTATTTTTTTTTTCTCCCGTCTTACTTTCTCCCTTTCCCGTTCACTCATCGATTTAAATCATTCGGGGGTTCGGGCGTGCGGAGGTCGCAACCCAGGTTTATAAACAAACCCCCGTCCGTTCGAGGTTCGAGTTTAAGCGGCTGCGCCGCTGCAGACAGTCGGCTCCAACAAGTACGCGCCGCCGCGCCGCTGCGCCGGCCGTGTGCGTGCACGCCCGTGTGGTGGCGTGGCCTGCCCGGTTCGGGTCGGACGTTCAGGGCACGAACACAGAACACACAGACAACACAATCGCCCCAAACTTCGACTCTCTCTCTCTCACCACACACAACAAAACCCCCACAACGTTATATCCGAAATCCGTCACACGTACACACACACACTCAACACGTCAAACACACACGCACACACACCACCCCGCGCACTCTCCTTTAGTATGGGTGTTATTAACTTTGTTAAAGCGTGTGTTGGGCTAACTATCGCTTGGCGCACAATGTTTGGACAAGGCGGAATAGGCACGCCGCGATCGCCCCGGCCGACCAACTTTTGAACAAGATTGCGATTGACGCTGTGTTGTGGGGAGCAGTCGTTATTTGTGGCCTACATCCGGGACTCGCCCATCGCTCGCTTGGCGCCGAATGCAACGCGACGCTGCTTCTTGCTCCCCCGCCCAGGCAGCCAGAGAGGAACCACGTGCTGCTTGTGTGGGCGATGCAACATGTATGCAACGCATGCGCCACGGAAAAAGCTTGAATTCTTGCATTCTTTCGTAATGTAAGAGGGGTCGGTCAAAGAGCGATTAGCAACTGGACAAAGCTGGAAATATGGAGCATCTGAAAAAAAGTTTTGTTGAAATACAACCGTGCTACGTTAAAACCGTATCAGATTTACCCGTAAACAAAGTATAATGCTGCCGATGCTGGTTTATCTTCGATTTTATTATGGTGATTATCACTATTTTTTTGCACTACGGAGCTGACTTTGTCATGGTACGATGATTAATCTCCTACATGACAAACCGTACACAAATAAATACACAAACGCCCGTCGTAGCAGCCGAGTGCTGCACCAAAGGCTACTGAGCAGCCATTTACGCAGGCGTGTGTGTATTCTTAAACTTCCAACTGCAGCATAGTTTCTCTTTACTCAATGCTGTATTGCCATATAATCAAGGATCATGAACCACGCTAGTGGTCTGGCCGCCAAGTGTCACTGTCAGTCCTAATTTTCAGAAACTCATTATTTCGATCCGTTATTGCTGCAGTGGCGGCCAGTGGCTATGGTTCTTCCGCTTGGATTGTCCAGCTAAATTGTCCCTGTCATCGACCTGAGTCAGATGAGTTTGGGGTCGTGTCCTCCATAAAAGTAACAACTAAACAGTGGCTATGGGTTAAGTGCTCCTTAACAAATCAAATCAAATAAATCAGTGGCTAATGAGTTTGACGATAGTGTGGGTAAGCTAAACAGCATAGAATTTTTTGAAATAGGTGGTGTTTGCGTGCTGACAGCATTTGCTGCTTTTCAGTAAAATGTGTCAATTTTTCTAGGTGAAAAAATGGTATAAAATCGTTGATGTTCTGATTTTCTGTAACAGAAGTATTGATTAAATTTTGTACCACTCAGGTAAATAATCTATGCGACTGGTCTGCTTGGAATTTGGCATTCAGTTCACATTTGACTGGGAATAATGCCTTTTATGGTTTGACTAAAGGCGCTGACAGCAACTACTGCAATCGTTTGTAATGCTAGTTTTATGGACGTTGGGAACATGCCGAATATTTGTTCCCCACAATTAGTAACATTGTTAAAGCCGGAACAATTAATATGCTACACATTGATCGTATTATTGTATAGTATTTTAATTGTAACATACCTAACATCGGTAAACCTAAAAGAACGGATATAAAACTTATACAAGAAGGGACAAGATGCTTTTTGTAGTGATACGTCACTTCCGGTGTAGGCGATGCGTTGTATCATGACACTGATTCTTTATCAAGGAATGTTTGTTACGTCATAGTGGCAGCAGCCAGTCACTGCTTAGATTGCTTCTTAGCCCGTCTCGTCTAAATGTCAATCCTTTCTTCTTTGGGTAAAGTTAGTGAGCCTGTTACTTTCCTCATACTTCTTAACAACCACCAATAAACGTTGAAACGGAAAAGGTCAACGAATTACCGGAAACTAATCAGTGCCGTAAAGAAAAGTTACTTGAAAATCAACAGGCGTATGAAGCTGAATAAGGGCGTGTTTATGCAATTACTCGCCTTTGCATTCTGGCAGCTAGAATTTAATCGCGATGACAAATGTGCCGTTGCCATGGTATAACAACGCTACCTGCATAAGCTAAATCAGACATCGTTTGAGTAAATGCTTGTGATCATATAATCCGTGACAATAAGATGAAGAATTCCTCCTGACGAAACAGTTTTCCCAGCCGCTTCTGAACTCACATTATTGACTGTTTTCGTTGCGAGCCGGCAGAGCTAAAACCGCTGCCATGTTGGAATTACAGATGATTTTTAGCTCTAGCTGCGAGAATACGAAAGCGCGTCGTTGCGTAAATGTGGCCTTGGACCTTTAAGCTGAAATGGAATACGTAGACGCCAATAATCCAGAGAATTCTATAGTCAACTCAATTCAAGCAAGTCAATGAGGCCTGGAAACTTAAAAAAAAAAAACCTTAATCAAAAATTTGAATTTGTACCACCCAAAAATTTGAGTACGAAAAAAAGAAAGAAAACAACGGAAACACCTTGTTAAGTATTACCCACCTTGGTTATTTTTGGGTAATGTGACCAAAAATAACAACAATGAAACAAAATGTATAATCCACAATCGTGTACAATTTTTCAGCAATGTTTCTGCAGTCTTTTCAGAACTGGAAATTACTGACGAAAGCAAAACATAAGTTAAGAAAGACGCAAAAATGTATGAGGATACCAAAACCACATTGTATGATATCACTGATGTTATCGTTGGAAGAGAAATTAGGAAAAAAGAAATAAAAATTAAGAAAATATGGAAAGAATCAGATATGTACATATATATTTACTTCGAACCATGAAAGGCACAACCCATGATAAAGCGTGGAAAGCGACTACCTAGTTGCAACCGGTCTTTTGTACACTTCCGCCACCGTTGAGGTTCACGCCACCATCACGCACTGCAACAGCCATCAGTATTACGTAATCTACATTCTACAGGTAGTAACCATCACAATTGTAGGTTAAAAATGAGTTTACTTTTAGGCCTAGTTTTCGATTTTAGGCCTAACTGTTACCTGCTGTTTTAATTTCATTACATAGCAGCAGCTAACGGAGAATTGGGTTCGAGAGTATATAGGACTATTCATTCATGCAACACGGTGTCGAGACTTCGCGATGCCGTGGCAATGACGTATCTTTAAACTATTAGACGCAGGCATGTTAAGTACGACATGTCGCTTGTAAAATGCGACGATCAAAAGTGTTATTATTTCATGAGTTACATCGAAAAAGCCTATATTAGCTCTAAGGAAGCAACAATGTTTTAATTTACCGAGGCGACGGACGGACGGACAAAGTTGTTGCTATAGACTTCCCAGCTTTTGATGTACTAACACGCATGAGTAAATGGCTAACTGGGCACTGACAAAAACAGGACGCAACCAAAAAAAAAAAAAAACTACAAAAGAAGTGATATCAGAAACAAAACCACAAGGGTGAAAGAACTTTCCAAGTTTTAGCTATTCAAGGTAGTGATAACCAAACTAATGTACTGAGCAGAAATGATATCACACACCTCTTCGCCCCCCCCCTCCCCCACCCCACTAACGAACAACCGCGAAGCTAATCCCACCAACTACTACTTCAGACGTTAAATGAATAACTTCCGGGTAGCAGTGGTTAAGTTTTCATTTAACCTTTAAGCAACACTCAAACGAAGCCGTGGTTCGTTGGTTGGGGGTAAAATCACTATTTTCCAATGTGAACACTTTTGGCCCAGTAGGTGGCTTCGGCTATCACTACTTTGATTGGGTAAAACTTTACGGATTCTTTCAACTTTGTGGCGGTTTTGTTTCTGATGTCAAATTAACAAAACAAAACACTTGGGCTCAACTTTACTATTAAAGGAAAAGAAAGTTCAAACAACCCAAATGCGGGCAGCTCCATTTGGGATAGTCACGTAATATCTCGTGGTGGTTCGGAATGACGATTCCCCCCCCCCCCCCCCCTAACTCCCTTACCTCCATTTCATAGTCGGAAGAAGACGTTCTTTTTTTGGGGAGGGGGAAATGTTTTGGATTTTTCTAAATTGTATTTTCTTTACAAATTATCGCCTTTGTGGGGGAGTGTAACGAGTTGGCCTAGGACGCTAACCAGGCCACCGTTACTATACACTATATACAGGGTTCCCACCAAAATACTGAATTTCCCTGAGTTTTCCAGAGAAGATGAAGTCATTTTCCAGGCTATTTACCGTAATTTTAGGAAGGATTTTTTTTCACACATTTTACCAGTTCTGTGTCAGAAAGGCTGAAGCTTTTAGATGGGAAACACATTATTTAAAATCTTAATTTTTTCCCCAAGTTTTCCAGGTTTTTTTGTAAAAAATCAGAGAATTCCCTGAATTCTCCCTGAGTTTCAAACATAGTTTAAATTCCCTGAGTTTTCTAGGTTTTCCAGGTTGGTGGGAACCCTGTATATAGCTTTCTCTCTCTTCGGTGTTTGCACATTATTGCACCATTATTAGTCACTAGAGGAAGCCCGTGCTATGCACGGGGCCGGTCACATTTCCAGGGACACATTTCCCGGGAGATTTTTCCGCCACTCTTCCCGACGACTTGTCAGATTGATCGATCACTCATGCCTGGCTCCTGTTTGGCTGCAGGTAGAATCAGGGACGTAAAGGTTTGGGTAGAATGGGAGAATGGGAGAGTGCATTTTCAATGTGGGCGCGAGGAGGGGAGAAGTGGTTTTCCTTTTAGTCTTCCTTTTAGCTGGCCTCTTTGATTATTATATAGGTAGATAAATAGACTACTGTTTGGGAAATTTCCCTGGAGCGCGGAGCAGTACACCGCACTTGGTCCGAGAGGTAGGTAAGAGGTACAGAATTCTGGTAAATGGTTGTCATTAATTTATTACCTAGAAACCAGAGCTAAGGGTTAAAAATATTGTTCGCCTTTATTCGTAATAATATTTGGAGAATATCACGCCTGCGCGCGGACAGAAGGGTCGTGATAGGCGAAATCCGATCGATGCACAGATGAGAGACGGGATATCTACAGCATTGATGTTAACAATCTTTATGATACGGTATACTCAAAGACAAGATCGACGCTTCACGCAGCCACCTGGACTTCCTGAGGTTCCCTTAGGCTACGGAAACAACCACAGGCTAAAAATAGCTTCTACACACCGCATTGATATTCATTTTATACAACGTCACAAAGCTAAAAAATATGACAGGTTGGAGACCTGTTGTATTCTTAGGTTTATATTATCATACGCGGTGATGACCATAGGCGATTCAAGTCCTCCCTCCAGCAAATCTAAAACAATTAATATCTCCGTTCTTAATCAATATCTTTCGACCAAACTTGGCCAGATAGTAGATAGGTGTGGACGGTATGTATTTACCAAAAATTATGGAAGTTCTGCTGCAAGAGTAAGGAAGCTACACGTAAATTAGAACACTGTTCATTTCTTGTTGTTGTTATACCACCGTTTCAGAAAAAAAAACTACTGCACCTATCTAACATGATCTAAGCGGGAAATTTCCTTGGCCTTCATTCTCAAAGAGACCACTTTTTCAATTGGTCGAGCCATTCCGGAGTGACGGGACCCTGAACGATCAGTTTTATTGTTTTACTTTGTTTTAACCATTGTAATTACGGAATAAATACGGATGCAAACCTATTTATTAGGGTGCTTCTTATTTTCGAAAGTCTGAATTTGCTATGGGGCACCATCCCAATTGGTTCATTTTCATGAAAAAATAATGTCCTGAAAATTTCATCAAAATCGGTTGATATTTAGGGGGTGCTACCAGGTTTTGAAATTTACATAAAATTAAACAATGATGTATCTGTCAATTGTTTCATGTGTTTCAATAATAGCGATGTGCACCCTAATTATTGTTTTATTTTCAGACACTAGAGTAGCATTTTTAGAATATAATAATGGTTTTATTAATGAAGGCATCTGTGGCTACCAGACAACGAACGGAATTATGTATGATTGGTCAAATGTCATCTTTAAGCTAAACATCGCTTCCGTCAAAGAAAGAATTTATAGCTTTATTTTTTCATTATAAGGAAAATGAAAAACAAAGCATTAAGAGTGCATTCAAGTCTACTGCTATTGATGTTTTGGGACTGTCGGCAACGGCTAAAATACCAGTAAGATTGAAGAAACATATATCTAAAGTAGCGAGCATCTTTAATCAATGGAAGAAATTGAAGAAAAACAAGGAGAATAAAGCTGAGTGGTTAGATGGTCTGCAGCATAAGGAAGACAAATGATAAGAATCATCAGATGAATTTTTTGATATTACCTATGCCAATGCACTGCAACTTATAACCATTCAAGAAGACGGGTACTTTTTATAACCTTAGCGTCACGGTCTTTTGGGAAAACTGGGTAGTGTTGATAAGCGTTTGGCAAAGAAAGAAGCAGAATTGGAAAACATGCAAGAAATATTGCAAAGAAAAAGTGGAAAGGATAGCCCATGAGGGTAAAGTTATGCTTGAATATTCAGTGTCAGAGTGAACCAGAACTTGTAACACATTCCGAGGTGCGAAGCAAAGCAACCATCAACATCAAGAGGAGGGCTTGCTCCAAAGCAACAGAGTCATGGTAGAATAAAACGTTTTGAGTGACAAGTTTGTGGCAAATTTAGACATGGCAAAGCTTAGTGAGAGGAGTAGCACTGGTCACTTATTCTGTTGGTGCTCCGAATGGTCCTGACATTTTAATCTTTAAACGATTTAAGAAACATTGGTCTACATTATGTTGCAAATTATCAGACAGCTTTAAATGCAATGTAACGTATGCTGCAATTTCTGATGTTAGTGATGAACAGATCGACTTTTGCAAAATTCAACTTCAATTATTTCAACCTCGAGATGTTTAGCGAGAGCTTTTGGAGTTGGTAATCATCTTCTTAGGTTGAGTTACATCAAGATAATTCTCTTTCAAAGCTCCTGCAGGGCTTCATAGGGTCCAATTGGTGGCAAAGGCCATTTACTCGTTGAAGATTTGGATGCTGAGGAATCTTTTTAAAATGATAAAGAAAGAAGAGTAGGGAATCCCTGATAACTGCACTTTTACCATCCGATTATACAATACATCCCAGCATGTATACAGCCACGTCTGCCCCTGCAGCTCTTCGGCATGTTCTACTACTTTTGAAAGATCTAGACAATTACGAGATTCACAATGAATCCATTTCAAAAATTGCCCTGAAGAGGTTCCTTGGTCATCTCTGGTACCTGTCGGAGGAGTTACTTGATTTAGCCTTTTTCAATGATAAACTCGGAAATGACACCAAAAACAATATGGTGCAAGCTTTGCGTAGCTCATTTGATCTTGCAACTGTCGATTCACTGGTGATCCAGACAAAGAAGCTTCAGGACTTTGTTACATCACACACATTCAGATTTTTTACTATTACAGGAATTGCAACTGTTTGTTTTTTAAAGATGCAGCCGAATGGGAAAATGATGAAGTTTACAGGTCAGCTAAGGCAACCATCATTTCCATGAAGTTAGTTAATGATATTACTGAGCGGGGAGTGGTAGTAATGGACGAGGACAACAAACTTCATGCAAATAACGAAGAACAAAAACAGTTCCTCTTACTAGTCCTGCAACAATACACACAGAAATATCCTGACAGGAAGAAGTCGACCTTGATTGGGGTTTAAGCATTGGTGTACCCGTAATGTGTTCCTATGAGCTTTTTTAATAATAATTATCAATAAAAAAATTATTTAAAGCATGGCTTTCTCTGTTTACCTACACTGCGTTAACTTATGTTCATTGACCGAACAGTAATATTTTGATCACCGGTAGCACCCCCTAAAAGTTCATCTAATTTAAAAATATTTTTAGAGGTTTATTTTTTTAATGAAATGAAACATTTAATAGGGTGCCTCGTTGAATAACCCCGGAAAAATTTTTTGCCATATATTTAAGAAGCACCCTACTATTTATGTTGCCTTTTGGACCTATATGTCAGACTGCCTGAGCGGGAATCGAACCCAGGACCTTTGAAACCAAAGGCCAAGGCCCTATCGCTGAGCCAGACCGACACGGCCTCAGCTGCCTCTGGCTCAGCAGTAGGACCTTGGCCTTTGATTTCAAAGGGCCTGCGTTCGATTCCCCGCTCAGGCAGTCTGACGTTTAAGTCCAAAAGGCAACGTAAATAGGTTTTCATCCGTATTTATTTAGCCAATCTCGAGCCCATTGGCTTTCCGTCCCGTTTAAATTGTAATTACAGAACAATGCCAAACAGGAAACGTCAGGTCCATTCTTCGTGCACGTGATATGTCTTTGCTATACAGTTCATTGTTGATAAGTGTGATGTGATCTTGTGTTACAATGTGCCTCCGAACACCAGGATGGAGTGTCTGAGCAACAGATCTAAGTGTCGTTGTGGTAATGGATGTTGTAAGTAATAGTCATTGGTGAGAATCAAGTAGGTGTCGATTTTTAACCCACAGCTGCGATTATTGGCCAGGCTCGAGTCCGCAAAGGTCGAGGGCGAAGTCCGATCTTTACAACAGTACAACAACACTGCAGTATCTGAAACGTTACAGGAAAGTTTATTTGTGTTACTTTGCTGTTTTGACTTCGAATCAGTTAAACCTTACCTTAAGCATCAAACGAGTTCGTTTTTGTTTACTAATCTGTTTAAGTGCTGTTTGGCTTCAACAATAATTTAATTGGTAAAGCACAACAGCACTTAAACAGATGCAATTTTCTCAATTGTACATTTGCTTATTTCAATTTAAAATCATCCATCGGTTTATTACCGTTCTGAGCACCCTGTGGTTCGTGCATATTTCCCATATGCCTACCGAGTAGCCTACCGACTGCCACGAGTCAATCGTTGACGCTCGGTTCCCAAGGCGAACGGCCCAGGGCGCGCGCATCCTCTCATACTCTCTCTGTGCGTAATGAGAACAGTTTGAAGGCACGGCACCACACTCTTATCGAAAGGCGCACTATGTGCTGAAATGTTTTGCCAGGGTCAGAACGACGCTTTTCTCTCAGCTCTACAAGACACTTCTTAGACCAGTTATGGAATATTGGTTTCAAATTGCTAGGCCTTGCTATAACTCCTTCCTTGAGAAACTCGAAACCTGGCAGCGTTGCTTGATAAAGTGTTCACGCCTATTTGGGATCTCCCTTACCATATCCGGCTTCAAAACTCGCAGCTCCAAATCGTGAAAGAAAGATTTCTCGGGGAACCTTATTTTCTGACATACCAAATACACAATCTTACTGCATGAACCCTATTGATTTTTGACTGCTTTGTCCCAACTGTCATTAGATGTCATGATTTCCACTGTCTCGGAACCATTCGATGTCGGAGACAAATTTACGACATCGTTTTTTCTCTGAAAGGGTTGTCCAGCTTTGGAACTGTCTGTCTACTCCTGTTGTTTTCCTTCCCCCTTTGAATTTGTTCAAGAATTCTCTTGATGGGTCTTGATTGGATTGCTTGGATTTGGGTGGGTGCCTTTAAGATCCGCTTGGAGCCAGTACGTTTTCTGTTTCTGTTTTTATGGGAGACAGCACCGATGACAACTATCCACCAAAACCAAAACTGGTATAAGAAAAGCCGCCAAGTTTCCAAAAAGGGTCGCGCTTTGAAAGTAGTGATATCATTCAACCAGGGAAAGGCCGCCAAGGTTCAATCCTGTTAGCCAAATCGCACCGACAAATAGTTAGAAAGTTACTCGCGGTAGCAATCTTCGAGTTTTCATTTAACGTCGGAAGTATTATTCTGTAAGTTTAACTTGGCTAAAAGGATTAACCTTGGCGACCTATCCTTGGTTGAATGATATCACTACCTTCAAAGGCCGACCCTTTTAGGAAATTTGGCGGCTTCTCTTAAACCAATTTTGGTTTTGGGTGCATATCACAACTTTCATAGGACTGTGAACGTACAAAAGGTCGCAAGTCCTATCTTCATCTCTACCTTTCTTCTGTAGTAATGTTTTGTCTTTAAATTTTCATATTGATAATTTTCACATTTGCTATTGCCCAATTAGCCGTTACATCAGCCAAACGGACACGCCAACCACCCCAACCAGCTATTTCTCGTTTTTTTTTCCTTGTATCAGGACTATTACTAGCTTCTAACTCCTGCTTTCACTTTCAGCAGCGTCATAGACCATGGTCCTAGTTGTGGCATCATTTTCCTCTACTATTTTCTTTTTAATGATTACGAGCTTTGCTGTCATTTATACGTAGAAAATGATAATTATTAAAAAAAAATATAGAAAAACAGATCAATTTTTGATTTTTCGAACGCCATACGAAAAACCGACACAAAATCCAAATCGGTTTCGGTTTTCAGTAAAAACCGAAAATTCTGTTTCGGTTTCGGTTACCGACCCATCCCTATATGCTTTAGTTGCTTAACACTTAATAGACACAAGTAACTTAGGACTGTGAACGTACAAAAGGTCACGCCGTCTTATCTACATCTCTACTACGTTTCGTGAAGAAATTTATGTCTATAAATAATAATTAACCGTTACATCAGCCAAACTGACAATTTTTTCGTTAGCTTTCTGTCACATTTTGTCATGCAGATACCCTGAAGTCAGCTGTTAATAAAACATTAGACCGCTAAGCAGTTTTTTTTTTGTCTATTTTTAACCATAAACCCCGTTTGCTCGTGGATGTTCGTAATGTTGCGAAACTATCATCTAACGTGCATCCCTTTATATGCAACGTAAATGACCGATTATTTAGTTCTTCCTTCGTTACAGTTCAGTTTTTAGTTCGTCCAGGCTTTTACAATAAATCTAAGGACCAGTCTTGATTGTTCAAGCCATTGTTGCTTAAAATCTTTGGTTGCAACTTGGATAAGAAACGAAATTTAAAATCCTTGGTTGCGAATTTCAAAATCTTTCCACGCATTTATCCTGACCCTTATAGTGAACAAGCCCCAAACCAACAAAAAGATCGTGTTCAGATCACCATGCATTCGTGTGTAAACGTTCAGCTGTGTAAGCTTCCCAATTTTTCGCTAGGCATGAGTCTACGGGATTTAACATGGAAAAAACCTTACTATAGTGTTATACTAGCTATAGCTAGACAGTATCATGAAAACAACGTTACTGATGCATCTTTCTTTCTATGAATGGTGGCCACTCACCCCTTTAACTTTTGGTTGTTTTTTTTTTTTGTCTCTGCACCTTTCCCTATATTTCCACAATTTGAAAGATTTCGACCGCATGGGGATTTATCCTCAACATGATAAAATATGCTTTTATAATGTCCACGGCCTATCTTGAGTTCGCCCAGAACCAATACAGATAATCGATTGTATGTTTTCGATGGCAGAGCACCTTGTTGATATCCTAGATGGTTACAAAAACAATAGCGGCCGTCGATGAAAGCCGCTCCCTCCAGGAAGATGTAGCCGCTCAAAAAATATCTGCATGACTCAAGATACGCTGCGCGCACAATAGTTGCTTACAGTTAACAGACCATGTCTGCTAGTGAGACAGCCTCTTTGGCAACAGTAATTTTTTTAACATTCGGATGAGCTACTGTTACTTGGCGGTGACACACTAGCGTGTGTCTAGATACTACTAAAGTAAAACTTGATGCTGTCTAGTTTTGATTTCGGATCAAGCTTGAAAAATTGTGGCCTCTGGTAGCCCTCAGATGCCACGCAGTAAAGCAAAAATATTTGGATAGGCCTACAAATTCATAAAACCGTGTGAAACGGAGAACGCCAGGTAAAGGTCAGTTTGTACGCGTCTCAATAATATTCCAAACGAATCTAATCTTAACTTTGACAAACGATCTCGGTAGATAAGTGTTCAACAAACGGAAATCGGTCTGGTAGAATGTTTTTGTACACTCTTAATGTGGTCAATGACGCCTAGCTGAAGGAAACCAAACCTGGCTTGCGTAGCCTACTCTAAGATTGGCCTCACATACACCATATGTGGAAGAAGCAAAGCGTCTGTTTACAATAGGTGCTTTCTAGGGAAGCCTATAACGGACACCAAATTGCAAAATGTTGGTTGGTCCGTTGGTTGCACTGTTGTAGTTTTGGGAAGAGCCTAAACTAAATGTCGGATTGGAATGAAATTTGGTACGTCGCTTGAAACCCCCAAAAGTATGCTGAGCCAAAATTTGCCGGAAATCGAACAATTATTACGGAAGAAATTACAAATATTTGAATTTATTTCTAACACTTACCATTGTAAATTTGGAATCCTGACTAGTTAAGGAATTCCGACGGAGCATACATCGATGAACCTGGTGGTAGTCAAGTGAACTTTTTAAAAAACGCGGCAAATAAAATTTGATTGCTTCCTTCTAGCCAATAACCTTTTTCTACGTAACTCAATGAAATAATAACATTTGATCGTTGCATTTAACCACTACAGGAAGGCACGCAATCATATTTCATATAAGTGTAGTAGATTTAAGGTCTTTATATTAAACAAATAAACAAAATCTCTAACAGTGTCACATGTTGGTGTAGTAATTCCGGTAAGTCTGGGTGTACGGTAGTTATTTTTGGGTTCCTCCTTACTGGTTTCAAGTGCTACGTTTCTGTGCAGACATAGGGCCTTAGGGCTTCGGGCAGATGACCAGGAGTGGTTAACGCTCGTTAAACCCTTTGAACCCTTTGTTTCTGTGTATGGCGATGGGAAGTTGCCAAATTTCGATTAAAGAGTTATCCACATTTGTACGTTCTTTAGCTGACGAATAAGCACCAGCCACCAACAAATTAAAGCAAAGGCATTTCAGAATTGAAGAACAAATAATTTATATATAGAACAAAAGAGTAAGGGGCCAAGTATTGATCCCTGCGGCACTCCTCTGTCTACAAGTAATTGAAAAGACAAACTAACCCGCTCCTCCCCATTCGCTAAGACGACACGTGGGCTCCTGTCAGTCAAAAAAACCGATAATTTACCACCGAATCCACGCGACTGAAGCTTTAAAAGAAACGGTTTGGGATGCACCAAGGATTGGAATCCTTTTGCTCGGTCGATGAAAACAACACCTCACCGTCATTCGATCCAAACATTTATAGCGTTCATGAAGTGCAGCTAGTAATAATACATTACGATGGAAGAATTTGGCATTAAACCGTGCTTATTATTATTATTTTAACTAAGGCGTATTTGGCTGTCAATTTCCACAAACTGTTTTGATAATTTTCTCACATTAGTTCCCACGTACACGGTACACCGCATGTAAGAGGTTGGGTAATAATTTGTCTGGTCGAAGCTACCGACACCGCAGGTTGACTGGCGGTTTTCTAAGCTGCTGGTATGACTCCGTAAGTAAAGATATCTGTTTTGCGATACCCCTCCCTCCAATCCCCTTTTTTGGATTCCCTTTCGAGGCATAAAATAAGGAGTTAGGAAGAAACACCATTAAAATAAATAAAGACAAAAACCTTTAAACCAGACGACGCCCGGCGCGAGACGAATTAGTAGTGTGAACTCAGTAATAATCTCATTCCCCTAGTCGAGATTGCGCCAGTGAACTGACTAGTCACTAAACTTAATCCCAAAATGGGCCAGCTCAACTTGCTACTCATAAGCAGAGTTGAAACAGAGCTGAGATCAAACATAACTATAGTGTCCGCGGTCTATCTTGAGTTCGCCCCAGAACAACACAGAGAATCAAGTGTATGTTTTTCGTAGCAGAGTGCCTTGTTGATATCCAAGATGGTTACACAAACAATAGCGGCAGTCGATTAAAACCATCCCTTCCAGGAAGACGTAGTCGCTCATAAAACAACTGCAGGACTCAAGATTGGCCGCGTACACAATAGGGCCGTCATCAGTTCCACTGTCGACATAATGGAGCGGGCTCCGCTTTCTTTGCTGTTTGGCTGTCAATCGGATCGGATCGGATCTGCCTTGTAATTTCTAAACAATACGAGACAGTTGCTTGAGGTTTGGGCCATTGGAAAGGTGGTGAAAAAACCGTGAAAATGGTGTATTCAAACGTCCAAATCGGTCGACGAAAAGTGAAAATATCTTGTATTTGGTTTATTACCGCCTAACGCCGCCTGTTTGTCACCAACAATAAATCTTTTAACAATCGGATGCCTTGAACAATTACAAACGGCTTCGCGTCTCGTTGTTGTTTTGATTTTGACTATTGCTGTTGGTCCATTTTGTCACCCTGATGGTTCGTCTACCCAATGTCCGATTCCGGATTTTTCTTTTGATAAACCTTGTCCGGACTCCCGTGCTACTGCATGCAAAGTTTGGTTTGGATAGTCCTAGTGGTTTTCGCGTGATGCGTGGTCTAGATTACAGTGGAGTGTCTTCATAGCGGAGCTATGCTCCAAAAAAAATTGGGCAAACATAACAAAAGTTAAATAATAATTATAATAATAATAACGATAATAATAATAAACGTTTTTTGGCACCCATATAGTTGCGAAAGGAAAACGGCAGGGCCGAGGCCATTGATGCCGATCCCGCCTTATTTACTTGTGGGCTAATGGGAAAGTGAGACAGAAGAACTTTCGGAGATCCAACCTGTCAAGTCCGCGTTAAAAATTCTGGACGGATGAAGACAGAACTAACTCAGAGGGAAGAGCATTCTGTGGAGCAACAACTCGCACAGAAAAAAACGGAAAAACGAGCAACCAACCACGTCAAAGACTTCACAAGTTTGCGTGAATGATCGCAAGTTTCATGCACCGTCGATAACTCGAAAAAAAGGGACATCGACAGGCATAAACCCCCTAATAATCCTAAAGGTCAAAGCCAAATCGGCCTTTAGTCGTCTCGGCTCGAGAGTATCCAGTTTCAATAGCTCCAAACGAGCAAGGTACTCCTCGTTTAAGACCCGAACGATCGCGTAAAGCAGTGCTGTTTGAGCTCAATGCGGTCATTGGTCAATGTCTTGTATGAGGCACGGAGACCATACCGAACTTGCATACTCC
>JAHWFP010191512.1:0-43050 GCA_023313725.1 Lithobius niger
GCTTTTCGGCACACGGCTTTTAAATGGCCGACAGTGTGGCAACGGCCACAAGTATAGTCTCGATATTTACAACGTGTTTTCACGTGGCCATTTTTGCCGCAACAATAGCAAATGAAATCCTTAGTGGATTTAGGCCTACTTGATGTTTTGCCCGATTTTTTAGCTACGTAGTTAACAGCTCTAGAATGGCTTCTCAAAACGCTTTGGTCTGTTTCAGCAGATTCTAAGGATAAAGCTAAGGATGTTGTAGCCTTTAAATCCAGAGTCTGCTTCAACAACTCGCGTTGAATGACTTCTGATTGGATCCCCCCAATTAGGCGATCCCTAATCATTTCGCTGTTAATGTCTTTAATTTTTGCGAAGTCACAATACTTCGTCATTAGCTTTAAGGCAGCTAAATATTCCCCGATACTCTCATCTGATTTTTGCGATCTTCTAAAGAATTTAACACGCTCAGATACCACTGAGGGCACTGGCTCAATGTCGTCTAAAACTTTTTTAACGAGCTCATCAAATGTTAATGAGTCGGGCAAATCAGGTGAGAGGATATTAAGAATTCTATCAAACATTTTCTGGCCCACAGATGCCATTAGAAAATTAACTTGCTTGGTTGCTGGTATTTCTTTAGCTAAAAAAAAGTAACGAATTCGGCTGGAGTATTTCTCCCATGTGTCAGACTCGCAATCGAATTCCGAAAATAAACCAGCGGTTTTAGACGAACCCATGTTGACGTCGTCTTCACTATCACTAGATTCAAAATTTAGAATTAAATTAGAACTAGCTTCATTAACGCTTGCGTTCACTACTGAATTATTTTCAGTTTCACTTTCACTGCTAACTTTAGCAGTTACAGGTGGTTTGCTACCGACACCTGTCTTTGGCATAAGCCTACAAAATTAAATTTAATTAAATTTAATTACAATCCTGTTTAACATGCAAGGATTAAACTGGAGCACTCAAGACTACCGGTCACTTATTTAAACACAGAAATAAATCAAGCTTGACTGTAGCCTACCTAGTTGTATAAATTAACTGCCTACAAGTTAAATTTAAAGGGACTAGGCTTTGAAAAAATGTTTTACGTTCACCATTTGCAACGTTTTACAAAACAACACTTCTGGCCTAAGCCTCAGCACAGACCAGATTTCACTAAGTTTGAGCATAAACCTACGGTGTTAAATTTTACACCGGCACACACTAGCCCGAATATGGGCAATGGCACAATCGAATTTACAAGGGTTAATTTAGCAGCGCATTTTTCGAACCTTCAGGTTTATAGTACTGCCTGTGCGGACACGCCAGTGCGTCGCTCTAGAACACTGCCAAGGTAAAATTAACCATAATAAATCCAATTGCCCACTTCGGTTCTAGTTGTTAAGGTACTAAATTTAACTATTATCATTTCGTACCACACAGCACTACCACGTCAAAATAACACTGTTTGAAAAAGTTTAAACTCTGATAGGAATTCAGAGCACTAATTTTCATTGCCAAAATGAAAAAAATTTGCAACTTACCACAAATATGGAGCAAAGATGTGGTTGAAGACCTATCAGTTAAGCTTAAGTTTTTAAAGATTACCAAAGGTACCGGACTCGTCGCCAACTGTGATGTCCTAGGCGGGGACACACCTTAGCCCAGCGTGGGCACCAATGGTAATAAACACACGGACTACCAGAGTGTAGGCTACAGCTGATAAGACAGCGTACTTCCTGTTTACTTCTCTTTAAATACAATTATAACAGGAAGTCATGTGATGCAACTTAATACAATATATAATTATAGAAGAGCCTATTAGTAGTTAAAGGGGTATCTTGGTAGGGTTAACATATTGACATGAAATTGATGGCTGCCATTGTGGAGCACACAAGTGACGACTCCACAATTCATGTGAAAATTATCCCTTAATTTGTACATTTGTTTTAAGTTTCGTGATTACTGTTTAGGCTAGTTTAGCCATAATTGATTTAATGAATGTTTTTACCCTTTTGAACGGTCTACATTATTTTTAAGTTTCTGTTTATTTTTATTTTCTAGATTCCACTAGACGAACCGGCACGGAGCCGTGCCTTTGCTGCCCGTGCTCTGGAGGCGGATGTAGCATTTGCCGTCTACGATTTGTGCCTGGAGGCCGAATTTTATTCGGCTTTCCCGACCGGATGGCTCCGTCGCACGCCGACCCGAGTGTTTCCTCCGTCGCCTAGGCCGGAATCTTCAGCTGGAGCCGCCTCCGTGGAGGATGAAGAGGAGATAAACGTGGTAGACGTCGATTGTTGCTCACCCAGACGTAATGCGGAGGTGGTTGATGGCTAGTAGAGCCCTTGAGACTTGAGGTGACCCGGCTCCGCTCGGGCCACCTATGGTTCCGCCAGCGCGGGACCGAGGCCGATTAGTGTGCTGACGGTGCGGTTCCTGCTTACTAACTTGATGTTTGTTGTTTTATCTTATTTATTTTTTCTTATTTATTATCTCTTAATAAATTTGTGGTGGTTTTGTTTGGGTTACTGGTTTCCCTTCGTTAATTATTTCCGAAATGTTTCTATTTCGTATTTCGTCTGGCGTGCCTGACGAAAATTCGAAATCGCAACTTTTCTGCTCTTCCAATTATAATATTTAGGTGACCATGCTCGATACAGGTGATCATGGCTGATACGGGTAACTGTGGTAATTATAGGCTACCATGGCCGAAGCTCCTAGATGGCCTTTGCGAAGTTACCTCGATTGGCCCCTTTTTTTTTTCATGTTTGCGTTAGAACGTGCAACGTGACGGGACTCCGTCTTTTTCGTACTGTAATAGTAATTTCTAGGTGCCATCCGTACATAATTTTTGCATGTATGGCTTCCTAAAGGTACCAAGGTTAATCGTACATGGTTTTTGTGAATTATTTTTACGTTTTAAGGTACGATTTTCGCTGGTAAGTGCGACAGAGTAGGTAAGTTCTTTGTCCGCCATTGTCCGAATTTGGAATTTCGCATCGTGAATTGGCTAACGTGCTTTTTGGATTAGCTGAACCGTAAGGGTTCTCATTAGTACAAAAATCGTAATTATTTACGTTTATCTTAATTTTTAAAGCAATTCTATAATTCTTAGACGTAAATATCTTAGGCTAACTGTTCGTAAATTTGCTTGACGGATCCGTGTACGTTGTTCTATGCCAATTGATAGCCTACTAACGTAACTTTGAATCGTGCGTCATTTGCAATTTTACTTAAATTATTAATTAATTCTTTTCGTGTGTGCACAATTCCAATTCGTACAATTCGTCGGAACGGAACCAGAAAACAATTTGCACAACCAAAATGTTGTACGATCGTCACTAAGGATCTGATGTGCGTTGCTTGTCCCGCACTCTTCACATTTGTACGTTTTCATTTTGGCTGTGTCTCAGGTCCCGGTGACGGGATCCAGTTTATATACTCAGGTCCCGGTGAATTCGTTGAAAACTAGGCCTTCAGCTTGTTAAAGTGAACCTAACCAGGGTAACCTAACCTAACCTAACCTAACCAAACGTAACTAAAACTAATATAAATTTGCCTAAAAACTACGTTTTTTTTTGTTTGCCGGGATCCACACACGCAGAACTCCGGTCCCGGCAGCGCGTCCAAATAGGCTTGAAACAGTTACGTCCCAACCGGGACTAGAGACACTGCGTTTCATTTTATTGCAATTTCGTGGGGAGCTTATACTTATAACATATTTTACCAATAAATACATAAAATGATTCATGCTGATACCTGAATAATTTTACGGTAAGTTCGAAACTTATTAATCGTACTACGAAGAAAAGTGATTTCTACGGAGCTGTACCGCATGCTTCACATTTCTACGTTTTCTCTCCATTGTCAAGGTAGGTTTGTGCCGAACTGACACGTTGCTGACAACTGGAATTTCTACGGTTTTATTTTTGACAGATGGATCTACGAGTGCAATCGTTATTTATTTTTCTACAATTTCCGTTTATGATTTGGTTATGGGGAAGGGTATTTGCCTTACCAACGTTAGCAACATAACACCTAACACGTTCTCTCGCTATGTGTAGCGACTGTCATGCTAATTTTGACGGTGCGAATTTGGTTTAGCAAATCGCATGCACGTATTGCTACAAATTTTCCAATTAAGTTCAATTCGCTTGCTTATTACGATGTGCTACGTAATTAAATAGTATGACAGAACGAAATCTACGTTAGCTGAATTTCAATGTGGGATCGAACGCTCGGACGCACTCTTCACATTTGTATGGCGTTTCTCCAGTATGAGACGGGGGAGGGGGGGGGGGAGTTAGCTACTCGTGATCCTGCACTAATGCTTGGTTGAAATTACGCTTACGCCTAATTTCTGGAGTATTAATGCTGGCTCGGGTCAGGTAACCGTGGTTTGGGCGTAACTTACGCTTCTCTACCAATTCTTGCTCTTTAAGTCTTAAACGTTCTTGTAACGTCGCGGAATTGTGAGGTTCGCGGAGCTTACGCTTCCGATTCTCTGCTCCTTTAGTTGGAGTGGTGTGTTGCTGAGGGTTAGCATGATGAGGAGGGGTTAGCTTTTGCTGGGGGTGTAGGCAAGGTGCATCGATTTCCGCAGCGTGGTCGGATGGATCGAGATGCAGTTTGGAAATCAGATCGCGGATTTCCTGTTCGGATTCGTTCAATCCTCCATTTTGGATTTCTGCCAAATCCAAGTCGTCGGGTGTGGAGAAAGGCTGAATCGGGTTTCTTGATCGCATGAAGTAAGGCCGACAGTGAATGACGTGTACTCTGACGGTTTTGAAGGGGTCCAGGTAGTGCACTGCTCTCACGATGACTGGGTTGATGAATTCTACTAGTCTGTACGGGCCAACCCAAACTTTCTGCAGTTTACTGGAGATTTCTTCAATCTTCACGAAGGACTTAATTAATAAATAATTGTCTGTCATGAATCTGTAGGGGCGTGCAGTCTTGTTGTAGAAATTCTGGTAACGTTGAGTTGCGATAGCATTTTGTTGACGTACCACCTCGAACGCTTTTAACAGTTTCGTCTCCAGTCTGACTACTGTGTCGTCGCTGTTGTAAATTTTCCTTGCAGGTTCGAAGATCAAGCTGCTGGGGATCCTGAATTCGACGCCGAAGTGAAGTAGGTGGGGTGACAGCAGTGTAGAGCTGTGGGGGGTAGAATTCAAAGCAATGCAGGCTGCTTGTAGGTTTTCATCCCATGAGTGTGGATCGTCTGCTACTATCTTCCTTAAAACGGTTTGTACCGAATTGTTGCAGATCTCTACGCCTCCTCCTGTCCAAGAAGCGTAGGGGGTGAAGTTTATTTGCTTCACGTTGAATAAGTTGCATAATTCTGCACTAACTTTAGAGCAAAATTCGCCTCCGAGGTCAGAGCGGAGCACTCTAGGGGGTGAGAATCGTGCGAAAAGCTTGGTGTATAGCTTCCTAGCTATAGTTTCGGCTCATTTGTCGGGGATTCCAAAAGCGATGACGTAGCGACTGAAGTCATCCACGAGCGTCATCACGTAGGCGTTATTTTTGTGAGTGGTGTTTAATCTTCCTATCAAATCCATAGACCAACTCTCTCCTGGTCTCTGTAGTGGCTTGTAGGCTCTGAGTGTTGCTTTGTATGGCTTGTTAGGGCGATTATACTGCTGACAGATGAGGCATATCTTCACGTAGTGATCGATGTCCCTGATCATGGTGGGCCAAAAACAGTGTAGTTGAATAAGCTTGAGGGTGCTTTTGGCTGCTCGATGGCCAGCTGCGGGGGAGGAGTGGTAGTCGCGAATACAGAAGTTTACTAGAGCTTCGGGGATGCAAACTTGGGCTATATCTTCTAATCTTCCTTGTGAAGGGTCTTTTAGCCATGTTCTGTATAGCATGCCGTCGAAATCCTTGTAATAAATGTTCCTTTTATTACTGGCACTATGACGTCTGCAGGCTCGCTGTCCTTGATGTTGTGCCAGATTTTCCCAAAATAGTCGTCTGCTTTCTGCTCTGCTACGACGTGGCTTCGTGTCCAGTCAGGGAATTGTGAGTCGAGTACGCAAACTGGTATCTCTACTCGTGATAGAGCATCACTCACGGGTATAAGCTTGCCAGGCCTGTGTTGGATTTCTAAGTCGTATTCCCTTAGTCTTGTTAGTATCCTCTCTAGTTTAGGAGATAATCCACTACTGTTGTATAAAAAATACAGTGCCATGTGGTCCGATGCTACAAAAAAAGGATTTACCAAGGAGATAGGTACGAAAAGTTTCACAGGCGTGTACCGCTGCTAAAATTTCCTTTACGGTAGTACTTTCCTTTTTCTCGACAGGTGTCAAGGTTCTTGAACTATAGGCTAAAGGGTAGGTGATGCCGTCGTGTACTTGTGTGAGGCAGCTGCCGAGGGCTACGTCGCTTCCGTCCGCCTCGACGTAAAAAGGTTTGGAAAAATCTGGGTGGCGAAGAGTTGCTGCGTTTACCATAGCCTTCTTTAGTCTCTTGAAAGCGTCGTCTGTTTCTTTGTCCCATATAAACTTCGCATTCTTCTTGGTGAGCTTGGTAAGGCCCAATGAGTAAGCTGAGAAGGAAAGGATGTGTCGGCGAAAAAATCCGCACATTCCAATGAATCTGCGTATTTCCTTGACGTTTTTAGGCTGTGGGAAAAGTTCCATGGCTTTAATCTTGTCTCTATCTGGCTGTATTCCGTCTTCGTTAACGATAAATCCAAGAAACTTGACTTGTTTTGCAGCGAAAATGCATTTCTCGGGGCTGAGTTTCGTTTTCGATTTCTCCACTAGTGAGAGGGCTTTGCTGACGTGTAGTAGGTGTGTTCGGAAATTTGAGGAGCTGAGGAGCACGTCGTCAAGGTAGATCGTACAGTAGGCGCCTAAAACATCTGCGAAAATATGCTGGGCGCAGAATTGGAAGTGGGCGAGCGCTACTTTCAAACCCATTGGAAGTTTGGAAAAACAATACACCTTGTTGGCACTCTGGAATGCTGTCTTTGCCATGGCAGACTCAGCTAGCTTTTGCTGAAAAAATCCCATTCGAAAATCTAGCTTGGTGAAGTATTTGGCGCCGTTGAGATTTGCGAGTGCTTCACTGATGATAGGCAGGGGTACTGATACGGATTCGGTAACTGCGTTCAGGCCGCGTAAGTCTACGACGACTCTATATCCCTCGGGTCTTCTTTTTATGAGAAGGCATGGGCTCAGCCATGCTGATTTGCATTCTTTCATTACGCCAATACTGACTAGTTCTTCCAGGTATTTGTCCAAAATTTCCCGTTGATGGAAGGGCACCCTGTAGATTTTCGATCTTACTGGGGCTGATGACCCTGTTTCTATGTTCACTTCATAGTTTTCGTATGTTCCAAGATCGAATTCATTTTTGCTGAAGGCGTCCTGATGTGTTTTGAGCATGTCCAAAAATTCCATTCGTTCTTCTTCGTTTAAATCTGGTAAATTGAATTTAAACTTCAAGTTATTCCATTCGTCTTCGGAAAATTTTCTTTGTTCGGTTGTTGTGTCCGCTGGTAGCGTTGAGTGGTCTGACCCTACGCTGTTGATGTCAATGGACTGTGCGCGTTCCTTTGTCTGAGTAGGCCTTGAAGGAAGGGAAAAATCGGATTCGGTTTCGAGACTGGCTTTTGTTGCGTCGGTGTGGCCTCCTTCCGTGTTGGCTATTGTCCCTGTGCATCCCTTTGTCTGAGTGGGCCTTGAAGGGGGAAGTAAGTCGGGTTGGGATCCGGGATTAGATAGGGAAATGGCTGATCTTTTGTCCGTGGTCTCTTTTGTGCATGCTCTTCCCATTGTTTGAGTAGAGTCTTCGGGAGGGGGATTATCATTTGTTGTTGGAGATGCCGGATCCTCGTCATTGTATTCTATCTCTGCTGTTGTGTAGTGCCCTAAAAGAGCACCTGCCTTTAGAAATTGATCCTCCCCGGATGTGTTAATAGCCATAATTGGAATTAAACCAGTAGGGCTAGTATTAACCAAACATCTGGCAAGAAGGGTCGGAATTTCTTTGCATTGTGGTAAAAATATGCCACTTTGCTGTTCAGGATAGGCTTGGTGGAGAACGCCGCACATTTTTGTCTCGCTGTTGTTTGGTAAAACAACATCTTTGTACAAAGAAACGGGTATCTCAACGTAATATTGTTGAAGTGTCGGATTCCAAATAGATCGTGGATTTTCTGCTGTTTCGTCATCTGAAGAAATATTGATCGTTGCAATATGCTCAGTTGAAACATTATAATTTTCGAAATTAATTAGCTCCTTGTTCTGACCGTAATTTTCCCAAGCATCAAAAGGTGATGGAAACAAATTAAATTTGAGATCCCCTATTTCTAAAATTTGGTCTGAACAATTTAACTGAACTAATTCCGGTTGTTTTGACAAAAAATCGTAACCCAATAAAATGTGGATTTTTCCAAAACTGCCATCGGGAACGACTCTGAACTGCTGGTTTGTGGAAAATCCGCATTTGCTTATTTCAGCGATCACTATTTTTTCTGCTGTTATCTTTTTTCCACCGACACCTATTAAATTTACGGGAGCTACTGTTTTGACTTCGTGACATTTAATTTGTGGGTTTTTCAACAATTCTCGTGCAGTAGACGATTCGATCAACGAAACACCAGCTCCGCTGTCTAAAAGTGCTACTTTACTTAAATTACCGAAATTAAAGATTAAGTGGGGTCTTGGGTAAGCAGATTTTGAGTTGTAGCCTATACAGTCGACGCGAGCGTGAGTTAGCTCTTCTTTGTCGCTTGTTTCGTCCCTTGGATCTAGTTCTAGAAGTAGGCCAGTAGTATCAATCGCCGCCGCTAGATGGAGTTGAAATGGCGTTGGGTTGCTTGCTAGCTCGGATTTTTCTCGTTGCTCTATTTCCCTTTTTTCTTCTCGTTTTTTCCGTTTTTCTTCTGAAATGACTTTTGGGTTTGATGTGCTGTCCCAATAAATAAGACAGATTGTTGGTGATGTTACGGATGGAATTAAAGGAATGCGTAGCTTCCATTCTTGCTGGTTATTGTCGGAAATCTTGATTGCTTCGCCGGAGTGAATTAAATGTGATTTACGTTCGTTGGTGTCCGACGTGCTTCGGAATTCGACTGTCCTGTTGTCTCCGATTAATTCCAAAACGATGGGGTTGTTTGATCTTGATAAATTTAGTTCCGAGTGGAAATTTGTAGAGTCGATGCCGTCTTCGAATAGTGTTAACATGACTGAGTCGCATGTTAGCTTGAAGGTCTTGTTAATTTTTCTGAGTAGCGCCGAAAAATTTGGTGTGAGTTGCGAGTTGAGATTTAAAGCTGGAGCTACGTATTTATCGGGGATAGCACCGAAATACGAAGCTAGTCTTGGCAGTGTCAGCGTCCTGTCTTTTAATGCAAGTTTTTGTTGATGCCAGTCGACTTTAGAATAAAGATCAAGGAGTAAACCTGCAGCGTTGATTGTTGAATGGATTTTCTTGCTGTTGAATAATTTGTTAGTTTGTTCTCTAGGCGTGGGGGTGGGGGTGGATGATGGAATTTCAGGGTTTATGGTACCAAATGCGTTGATCGGAATTTTTTCCGTGCTGCTGTACCCTGCTAACTCAAAAAACCTGTTACTTTTTGAGCTGACGTCTAGTTTTTTGACTGCTGGGTTGTTGAATTGCGTGGCTGAACGAAGTTTGCGTTGCTTCCTCCGTGGTTGTTGTTGTTATTACGGCGTTTGTAGGTGCTTAGGTTGAGTTGGGAATCATCCCTAGTTCCCTGGTTGTAGCTGCGTTGTTGGTTTTGGTTTTCTCTTTGTTGTTTGTAGCTGCCTTGGTTTTCCTAGTTTTTCTAGTCTTCGTGCGTTTGCCTGTCGTACTAATTCTAGGTGGTTGTCCTTAGTCCTACAATTTTTGCTTATATGGTTTTGGCCGTAGCATTTGAAGCACGATCGTGTTTCTTTCTTTTCCGGCTGGAAAGCGTCGACTCTTGCTTCATTTACGGTTTTTCTTAGCTTGAGGTTGTTTACTTCCCTTCTTTTTTGTTCTAGCTCTTGCATGATCTTGGCCAATTCGTCTGATGCTACGGTTACAGTCTTGTCGGAAGGGGAAGCTGCTGCTGCTGTGTTTTGTTGCTTGGCTGGATTTTTTCGTGTTGGTTGTGGTGTATCGCCACTTTCCCAGTCTGCGATCTCGGTCTGTCTCTTCAATGTTAGGTTTAACATTTCTTCCCAAGTCTTCGGATTCATGGTGGCTAGATACGTCTCAATCTTCTCTGGCATGGCTGCTTTGAAAGTGCATCTTAATCCTTGGTCTCTTGCTCGTTCTTTTAAAATCTTCTCGATGTCACTTTCATCTGGCTGTGTCATCCAAATTTCCGATGTCATTATCTCTAGCCTATCAGCAAAAGCGTTGACGTCTTAGTCTTCCATCATTCGAGCACGCTGGAATTTATTTCGTGTGGATTCGGCGCCTCCTCCGCCGAAACGTTCGATGAGAGCAGTCTTGAATTCGTTCCATGTAGTTATCCTAGAGATCAGTGGGCTTGTAGCTATGAATCGGGCTGCTCTTCCTACGCATTTATTTGACGCTGCTGCTATTAGCTCGCTGTCAGGGAGGTTAGGATCAATTTTCCTGAGATTGTCCGTTAGCAACAGAAAAGTGAAAATGTCCGTGTTATTTTCACCCGAAAATTTGATTAGGCCCTTCTTTGAAGTTCGGACGTCTTCCCACATTCGTGCTTCACTTCTGTTGGAGTTTCTGTTGCTATTGTTGGGTTGATTTGTGCCTATCTTCTCGACAATCTCCCTCAATGCGTCTACATGGCTGGTGTTAGCTTCTTGTAGGCCTGTGATGATACGTGACAGATGGCTGTTGTCGGAAAATGTTGGGCTAGCTGCCAAATTAACGTCGTGATGGCGAGGGGTGGGGGAGCGTCTATGGTGGTTTGCCATTCTGTCTAAAACTTGGGTTAAAAGTTCTTGAGTTGGGGAGCGGTGACGGTAATTATCCCTAACGTCATCGTGGTAACGTAAATTTCTTGATGAATAGGCCCGATGTTGTGGTGATCTACTTCTGGAGTGGGACCTAAAATTTCTTCTTTCCCTATTTGGTGACTCGCTACGTGAACGATGTGGTGGGGGATCGTGAATTGGGCTGCTTGAAGCGTTGGCTTCCCTGCTATGCTTAGCTGCTGGCTGTTTATCAGCTGCCGTGCTATGTTGTTTAGCAGGTGCTTTTGGCGCGCGAGTGCGTTGTCTGCTCTGCCGAGGCGGAATCGGCTGCTTGGCGGAAAGAGCAGATGCATCGGCGGTCTCCAGAACGGGGGGAACAGGTGGAATTTCACCGTGTTGGTCGGGCAAGACTGGGGCGGGGGAATGACGGCTTGCGCGTCGGCCAGACGACGGGGTTTCACAATAGTTCTACCGCTAGACGAAAGCTTTGGATCCTTCCTATTTTTAGGAATCGTCTTTTTGCTTTTGCTAGCTGTAGTTGACTTTTTGTGACTAGGCATGGTTATTATGACCTGTGAATCAATCTAGTTTTAACTGGGGATTTTTTTTTCTTATTTAGGGTAGCCTACTTGCTCTATTTTTTTTTTATTTAATCTGAAAAATCGCTCCTTTGCTCAACAATAACTGTAACGTGCTGCCGTTTTCTTAATGATTAGGCGTGGGTATTGTTCGAATTATCACTTCGACACCATTGTAAATCTTTCGTAATATCTTCTATTGTAAGATCTTACGAAGACACGGTGGTACGATAATAATAATCGTACCGTCGGCACAAATGCTAATAATCTAACAACAGCTCATAAAGCAATAAGCGAGCAAAGTAAGGGAGTCCACACAGTTCTATGATCCGAAAGCTATTTATTCAGTTAATTATGTTTAGGGTTATCCCCCCCTTTAAATCAGTTAAACTTCGTAATATTAAATTAAAGCACTCCTAAAATAATCGGACCAAGGGGAAATAAGAGAAAGGGAGCTCTTTAAGAGATGCGCCCTTTCTTAACTCTGAACCGGACTTAGGCTCTAAAGGAGGGAAGCTCCTTCAAAATTCGGCTAAGTCCGATCGTAAAAATTACTTAACTCAGAATAATTCCGGCTGGGAATCCTGGGGTGGTCGGCTCAGAGACGGGTGGCTTTTTAGGTCCAAAATCGTCGGGAGAGAGAGTGAAAAAGGTCAGGGAGGTCGTTTATAAAGGGGACCCGTATCCTGGTCTTTTGTATTGCTGAAGATGCGCAATTGGATGCTGCGGTAGCAGGGAGAGCTGATTGGCTCTGGAGCCGGACCACTGATGTCTACTGAGTATCTGGATAGGGCCACATGTGGTAGCTATTACAAGTGCATGAGGCAGAGGCCAAGTGCACTGAATGTCGTCTGCTAAGCTAAAGCTAATGTTATTCTGATAATAATAAATGGACGTTGTAAGACTGTTGCTGTTAATAAGTTAGTGTTATATTGGTAAGAAGTATCGGTTGTGTAACGTTAGTTACCGATACCGATTACCAATACCAATATTTTATATCGGAAAGTACTAATTCTTAAAATAATTACACATGTGTGTGCATCCTAATTTGATTTGTGCTTTCCTGATTTTCCCATTGGACTTGAGCTTTCCAGACTTTTTTCCCTAAAAAGTACTTGAAGTATGGGGGTGTAACGGACATTGGCTCACCCTCGTACCTACCTGTGTGCTGTTGTGTTGTGGTTGACTTTTGTTGGCGCCAAAATCGTTTGTGTAACAGCAAGGACTTTTAGGTTTTGCGCCAAAACCATGAGCGGACGTGCAGGAGAAGTGGCCAAGTACTGTTGGCCACGATTGGTGAACACTTTGTAACCAAGAACTGGATTGGTTAACGAACTCAAGAGCTGATTGATTGTCTGGTGGAGCTCTGGATCCGACCGGATCATATATAAGTCAAGGGCATTAGAGCCCGATGTTCTATTCACGTTGATTCTTGTGTTGAGAACGAACGTTATAATGTAATCCAAATCTTGTCATGATTATTCCGTATTAAACAAGGTATAACTACTTCAAGTTTGGCTTCTACATTGAACACACGTTACAGTATGTACAAATAGCAGATGCTTAAAATATAGTAGAAGGAACTGCAATGACTTAGTCCAATCCCAACTAAGTACCATAAATCGTCCATGGACTGCTAAAATTAATCCGATAAAAAGGGGGTGGGCCGTAACAAAGTTATAATTCATTTGTCGAATCTTACTTCTGTTCAAAGAGGGTGTTTAGTCCTAACTTGATGGTGAGAAATTAGGCGTTTATGCGATCATTCACGTACATGATCTGGGTTCGATCCATAGCGTTAACGCAATGCCTTTATTCTCATTTATTCTAGAATTTAAGTTTATTAGTTTACTAGTTTATTTAGTTTGTGTGTATGAAGCTTTTAGTTAATTATGCTGCAAAAAACTTCAAAATACCAGTATTACCTGGTTGATTTTGGTTTCTATTGCCTGTTGAAAATAACCATTACCTTTTTTATAGCATTCTCCTTCTCAAAATACTGTTCAATCTAGAGAAATTAAATCGAACATGTCCTTCCGTGTCGCTACCTACTGCGCAGGAAACTGCGCAGCCTCCTTCATATAAAAGTCGGAGCGGCAATGCTTACCTTTTCGAACCTCATTGTGCCCAGATGGCCACAAGAGGGGAGGAGGGTGGGACAAAGGTAATGTATATTTTCAACAGGTAATAGAAACTAAAATCAACCAGGTAATACTGGTATTTTGAAGTTTCTAGTTGCCTTGAAAATATCATTACCTTTTTTATATCAATCCCATAGACTTTGTCAAAGCGGCGGGCACCATCTGACTCAAGTTCCTTCAGGTAGCGACTGGTTCCGTACACAGAACTACCAAGTGTTAAAGGGGTGTTAAAGTATATGCTGGGCGGCAACGAATGGCCCGATCCTATATAGTCCTTCGGCTTGGTGAGACATATCCCTAAGGTAGTGGGATGTGAAGACTGTAGGGTCTCTCCAAGAGGCTGCTTCCATGATGACAGTAATGGGAATGTTACTGTAATGTGCCCAACATGTTGAAATTGCACGAAGTTCGTGGGCAGTAATTCTGATTCCTTCAGATGCACAGTTGATGTCGAGTGCTTCATAGGCCTGCACGATGACACTCTTAAGCCAGGTGGCAATCATGCGAGTTGAGGCAAGAATAGCTGGGAGCATCCTCGGCGAATAGGTTTGGAAGCCTTTAAATAGAAACGAATTGCTCGAACTGGACATAAGGTACGTTCCTCTTCGTCACCTAGGATGGTGGAGAGGGAAGGCATGATGAAGGGTTGAGTTTGTTCATCAGGTTTCTGAGTCTTAGCGCGGAAAGTCGCTTTTGGGGTAAGAGTCACGCTGGCGTAGTCGCTTAGGAAAAAAACAGTCTTTTTCTGAAGCTGACAAAGCTTGCAATTCGCTGCATCGAAGGCAGGCCGCTAAGGCCACAAGAAACACCTGTTTCCTTGACAGTGTTGTGAGGAATCAAAGGAGGTCTGGCATAGGGAGATGGATTGGATCAACTTGTTCCTTGATACACCAATGAAGCCATCATCTTCAGTGGCTGTCGTAAATTTTGTTGGTAGAGGATCAGATGGCTCTCGAAGCGATGCGTGTGGCCTCGTCTTCAAAAATGCCAGTTGCTCGGAGGAGCTGGACGATAATAGCCACCCGTGAAGTCGCAATGCTTGGTGGTTCGGGTGTAGGATCGTACCTCTGCACTGGGATAGGAGATCCGGTTGGCTCGGCAGGCGACGAGGGGAATCGATGAGAAGGGCGTGAAGTGTCGAGAACCACGCCGCGACCGACCAATTCGGTGCTATAAAGAGGAATCGTCCCAGGGAGTTGGCAATTTTGCGTAGAACAAGAAGCAGGAGGCGAGGTGGGGGACAGGCATATGTATATAGTTGGTTCCAGTTTAGTGTCAATGCATCCACGGCCCACGCCCGAGGGTCTGGTAATGGACTGACGAATAGGGGAAGTCTGGCATTGTACCTCGTGGCGAAAAGGTCGACCATCGGCTGATTCCACAGGTGGAATGGGTTGGAACAAATGGTTGAGTGTAGAGTCCATTCGCTGGTCGGTTGGTCCCAGCGGGAAAGGGAATCGGCAATGACATTCAATGATCCCGGAATGCGGAGTGGCAGAAGGCAGACATGGAGGTGAATGTATAGTTGAATGATTCGGGAGGTGATTGATGGAGGTATAGAGAGTGCGTTCCACCTCCCTTTCGGGGGTAAGCGACAGCTGTCATGTTGTCCACATGGACTTGTACTGTGCGTCTCGTGACATGATCTTGGAAATATCGGAGTCTTAGAAGGACTGCTTGAAGTTCTAAATTATTGATGTGTTCCGTTGTACCATCTGGCCATGTGCAGGAGACGGTGAGACTGTCGATGTGGGCCCCCATCATGTCTGGGAAGCATCTGTAAAAAGGTGGACTTGTGGGAGTGGTTCGTGAAGAGGAACCGTGGCCGTTAGGTTGAGGATGTCCATCCACCATATGAAGGTTTCGGTGGGGAAGGAATAATCGAGTCTTCGAGGTGGCAGATTTATGGCGGTCTGTGGGTTGCCCCAAAGGGTGGAATGGTAATGACGTAATGGCCGTGCCATCCACCTGCCGCAAGGAACGAGGTCTGCCAAGGAATCGATGATCCCGATGACAGAGGCAAGGTCTCGGAAGGTGTGGAGAGGCGTGAGGAGAAAGGACCTGGCAGATTGTAGGTGTTTTTGATTCGTTCTGGCGACAGCATGACTGTTGTATTTCTCAGGTAGAGGAATACCCCTAGGAAGATGAAGGATTGGGCGGGTTGAAGACGAGATTTGGGAAAGTTATGCCCAGGTCTAGACGATGAAAAAGAGATACAGCGGTGTGTAGATTGTCGGAGAGTTTCAAGGGATCGGGGTGGGGAAGGAGACAGCCGTCCAGAAAAGCATGGATGCAGATGCCTTGCTGGTGGAGATGGGCGAGAATCGAGCGTAAGACCATGGTGAAGATGCGTGGGGCGGCGTTCAGGCCGAAAGGAAGGCAGAAGAACTCGTACACGGTTCTGTCGAGCAGAAACCGGAATAGGTGGCGGACAGACACATGAAGCAGAATGTGAAGGTATGCATACGCGAGATCAAGGGAAACCGTCCAGTCTTTGGGTTCTAGAGAGTCTCGGATGGAGGAAATTGTCTCCATTTGAAAGGGCGGATTGAGAATTAACTGATTCAGGGGTTTTAAATTGAAGATGAGGCGAGTTTCTCCTGACTTCTTGTTGCAAATAAAGATGCTGCTGTAGAAACCTGGGGTGAATGGGGGTAACACAACACGAATTGCTTCTTTGTGAAGGAGGGTAGTGATTTCTGTTTGAAGTGGAGCGGGGGCTGGAACTTCTAGTTCCCAAGGTGGGTCTTCCACCGGGGCTTCCTGTGAAAACTTTGGCTTGAAACCGTTTAAAACAGGAAATGGAAAGAATCATAGGATCGGAGGTCACCTTCTGCCAAGCTTTAGCATGGAACCGGAGACGTCCCCCCACTTCTTGTGGGGGAGGTGGAATGTCAGTAATTGTCATGTCCTTTAATGCGGGAATAAGAGGAGGATTGTTGTCTTCTATCTGGGGTGGAGGATCAGCCCAGGGAACGACCACATCCGTGTCCCTGGGATTGGGATGGAAAGGGGACGCGGATAAAGGAGGCGGAATCGGGTCAAGCTGTTTAGTATTTTTCCAGTCTTCCTTTGGTGGGTCAGTTTTGGGAGGTAGAGCGGAACGCTGGCGACGAATTTGGCGATTACTGTTATATCGAGGCTCATGGGAGATGTCCAAATGCAGACCCACCTTTGGAATCAAACCGCGGAATAGTGATTCCGATTTGTGGATCGGTTGATTCCGGAGAAGATGGCGGGTGGAATCGTGAAGGTTCGGTGCCGTATTTAAAGCTACTTCCCGTAGGAGGAGCGTGGAATTAAAAAGATCCCTTGTGAACCAGTTCATGGCATGATTAGTTGCGAAGCAACTTTTTCTTAAAGACTTGATTAATGAGGAACGCCAGTTGACGAGTGTCGGCAGGGGGCGGATTGGTTAGTCTTTCACATAGTCTGTTGGCTCCGGTGCTGAGAATGTCGGCTTGGGATGCGGCACGTAGACCAAGTCGAAGGGTGTGGTCGTTGTAGCGCAGGACAAAGACGGGAACCACAGCCCGGCGAGGTAGGTAGAGTGCGCAACCGAAATCTAACTTGGTATCAGCAGTCAGAAATTCTGATTGTGGATAGGTATCGAAGTTTCTTGGGTTGGCCATTCATGGAGACCAAAACGAAAACCAGTTGCAAGGCCTCGGTTCTTCGAGACTGAGTCCGAGTTGGAGGATGGTTTATATAGAAAACAGTCCGGGATGATTACTTCAACAGTTTTCAACATTTCTGGCAGCTGGATTTCAGAAGGATCGGGATCCTCCATTCCAAGGGGATCCCGATCCTTCTGAAATCCCACTCCCACTGTTTTCTATATAAACCATCCTCCAACTCGGACTCAGTCTCGAAGACATTACAATTCGGGCTAGTCCGACAGAGATGGATCCGGTGAGTAATAGGAATCGTGTTCTTAGCTTGCGGGCAGAATTGGAAATGTAAACGGCAGAGCGGGAGGCGGATCGGCAGGTGCACTAGAGGGACCTGCATCATCTGTTGGGATTCGTTGTCGCTTTGGAACCGAAGCTAGCCAAGTTGATGTATAATCCGAAATAGGCACTTTGCATTTAAAGTTGCGAAGAGAGGAATCCATAATTTCATGTACTTGGGATGAAGTGAGTGGTTCCTCGTTCCTCGGGAGAGATTGGCCAGTAATCGAAGGTCAAATGACAAGGGCGAAACGAATACGGTTTCAGCAAGCGAAATAGCAGAAACTTCTGCTTGTTTGGGGCTCCATTCTACTGAATGGTTGACACCCAGGCCTAGGACAATTTTTACCAATTGATCATTTAACATCAATTAGCTCTCACCCGCAAACTGTCTGTCTAGAGATCTTTGTGGGTGAGAGCTAATTGACGTTAAATAATCGAAGGTTGTGAGGAATGCGAAGATAAATCCAGTGGCGTGAGTTGTAGACCAATGGAGGAGGCCAACTTGGCAGCAACCTTCCGGGCCTTGAGTTGAAGCTTAAACGTTCCTTAGTGCGAGAGAGTTCTTCGGAGAGGGATCGCAAGTCCAGTACCGGAGGAGGTTGGCTACATGGAATCGGGGATGTAGCAGCGGTATCGCAAGCTGTAGGAAGTGAAGGTTCGGACAGAAAGCGATTCCAAGGCGAAATTGGGTGCTCCAAAGAATCCTGGACCGTAGTGATTTCGAGGATCTTCACGTTGTCTGCTACAGGTGAAACCTGTGATGGGGATGTGGAACGTGGAGTGTGGGATAGGGAACCATCCCTGGGAGTTCCTTTGGTTCGCAGTATCGAAACCGGTATTGTAAATAACGCGGAATCGAGGTCAGCGTTAGTGCGGAATCGAGGTGAACAGCACGGCAGCTAGAGAAGAAAAGGTGAGCATTGCCGCTCCGCTTAGACTTTTATATGAAGGAGGCTGTCAGGTTCTGCACAGTAGGTAGCGACACGGAAGGACATCTTCGATTTAATTTCTCTAGATTGAACAGCATTTTGAGAAGGAGAATGCTATAAAAGAGGTAATGATATTTTCAAGACAACTAGAAACCATGATTTAAAGGGTTAAAAGATTGATTTCTTTAATGGATGAAGCTTTCAGTCTATTTCTAGTAGAATAATTACGATGTAAAATGCTTAAAGTCCGCAATCGTGAAATAACCTAGTTAGGAGATGGAAGTTGCAACTAGGTAATTTCATGATTTCTGACCTGCATTTTACGGGGTTGGGGCGTAGCTTTACCAGGGCTGTTAAAAGACTTTTTACGGAAATAGCTGAAATGGAAACATGGAAACTAAACACTTTTGCACTGCATGACCAACTGCATTACACATAGCAAAAAAACTACATAAATTTATAAGTTTACTTTTGCATAATGTCACGATTTGTATAGTTGGCTAGGAAGTAGACTTTGGGAGTGCACGAATTACTATAAGCTAGGGAGTGCATGGGGGATATTTTGCTACTCCTTGCCCTAGGAAAAAATTACTTCTCGTAATTTACCTAGTTTGGTTTTCCAAGGTATTCTTTAGTAGTCTAAATAGTTACTAAAACAACTTGTAAACAAAATAAAAATATGAAAACATACCCGTAATTATGGGTGCCGAATATCAACGTACAGTAGGCTCACTTTATAACAAACAAAGCTAGTGCACAAAAAAATCTTAAAATACCAGGTATGGTTGGCTGATTTTTGTTTCTATTGCCTAAGCGAAAATATACATTTTAGCATTCTTGTTCTCGAATGCGATTTCCCTAGAGATGCGAACTTCATAGGCCTAACTACCAGCTCCGTAATCTCAGTGCGCATGTGCCGTGCACCCCTCTTATAAAAGCGCCGAGGCATCCACGTGTTTCATCTTTCGTTCCTCTCAATATGTCAGGTGGTGACTCAAGAAGGGATGCAGGATGGGTATAAGTAATGTATATTTTCGGTTAGGCAATAAAAACAAAAAGCATTTTAATGTTCCTAGTTGCTACCGAAATATACATTACATATATTTTAGCATTATAGCAGACCTCCTCAAAAATGGCGGGGGGCAGACAGTCACCCCAAGGTTACGAGTTGGCACCCCCGGGGTCACAGCCCCTAGAATCGAAAGGACGGGACAAATTTTGATTCAAAATTGTGAACGCTAAGCAGAGGCATAACCTTCTGAAGGGATGCTGCCATGCTGGGCAAAAGGTAGTAGCAAACTGGTCTAACTTAAAAGTACTTCTTTAGGCCACAATTCTAAATTAATAGTTTAACGTTAAACCAAGTGAATGATTTTTTGTAACATTATGAGAACTAAGTTTTCAGAATTTTGGGCTTAGTGTCCCCATCATTTTAAGGCTTTACAGTTCCCTTCCTAAAAACCAGCTTTTTATTATTTTAACTCAGATTAACTTAAAACTTCAATTCACTGAATCATTTGAGTAGTTGTTATTGAAAAACAGTTTTCTTTAACTTTCATAAGGCATGTTGCTCGCTGGCTACTTTGGAATTTTTGGAATGTGACATTTTGATTACTTCCAACTGCACGGGCTTTTCTTGTAACGATTATTTCTGCCTGTGTAGAACAGAGTTCTTTTTGAACAAACCTTTCAATTTCTATCCTAAATTAGTATTTAATGTAAACTAACGTAAGAGTTATTTTCATTTTCAGATTGGTCGAGAGATGATCACGTCGAAGCGTCCCATCGAGCAGTAGGAATTGGAACTAACTGACCGACGCGACCTTGAGCGGGAGGAATTGGTATTAAGTGTTCGTTGTGACAGAATGAAAAAAAAAAAAATAAAAAGTATTTTTTTTTTCTTTTCAAATGTTTTATTACATGTAAAGAGAATCTCGGAAATTAATCATCTTATAACAGTGTATAAAACAAAATGACAACTTATGTTGCAACAAGTTTCACAATAAATTGAAAACAATAATGTTGATACATGTTATCAGATCTATCTACAATTTATTAACGGATTTGGAATAACATCCATACTATAAGCTATTAATACCATCACTTAAGACATAACATTTTATTATCATAAAAGGTTAAACACAGTTTGTTTTGTTCCTCGGTCAATATTTTATGAGTTTAACTGCGAAGAAAATTTATCTTAAAACAATACACATTTTGTGTAATACATCAACGTAATGATTGTGAGTTACATCTTGTTTCAATACGCGTTTTTGTACACCTTTCCCAACAAGTTTATTGACATCGCCATAAATCAAAGAATAGATTTTAGCTTCGAGACCGCAAAATTTGAGAAAGGGAATGGAACATGTCTCATCTTTGAAAACACCTGGCACTTTCTTGTTCTGAAGGGAGTACAAAACATGATCTGTGGGATAATCAATTGTGTCTGTCTAAATGCAACAACATGTCTGCATATATATTATCCGTAAAAATTCATAAAATAAAGAATTAGTGTCTGTGAATAACAATGTAGCTTTTTTCCATACAATGTTTTGACACGACCGTAGTGAAAATCGAACATTAAATACTTGCTCAGACCAAGAACGGAAAACCCAACATAAACGGGGCGGTTTAGTCATTTTAAAAATAACATTTTCATCAAAGACTACAAAACATTTCCATGGAGCTACCTCCAAAGCAGCTCCAAGCTCGTCCACCATCGATCTGTATACGTGAAAGGTTGTATTATTTCCATTGGTATAAAGGATAAATCAAGGTCGCTGTTCACGAAAATTATGTCAGTTTTTTCCAAATTACGAACCTCGCTCGCTGTGGCAAATACGTAACATCAGAAGTAGCAACCAAAAACTTGTCCACCTAAACTTCATGTGCCAGAATCTAAATAGGCTGGCAAGCATGCTCGGAGCTTCCGCGGAAGTAGGCCCCTTTCCATGTTTGGTTTTGAAGTCAATTGTCTCAGTTGTGGCAATTTTAACACTAATCAGCTTTCTTAACTGTTCAACCGTTTTACCATAAAGTGAAATCGTCATCGTTTTGGTAAAATCTTTGTGAAAAGCGTTAGTAGCATGTTGTTGTTTTGATGTATTTAATTCATGAAAGGCTTTAACCAGGCTTTCGACGTAAATGACAAAACATGATGAATTTGAGTCATTATTAAACGTTGTAAAAGATATTACTTCAAGACTCTATAATGAAAAACATATTTTGATATGGAATGTAAATTTGATGCAAGTTCTATGTAAATCTCGACAATAAGGTAATAGATGTTCGTAGCAGATGGCGATTGATTCTGGACACAATGGATAATCGGAATGAGGTCATGCAAATGTGGAGGATATTCTAGGTCCACCTCTAAAATAAATCCTTTTGCAGATCATCTTCTATAGCAAGGATGTCTAAATCACGAATTTGTACTCGTGTCAACCACATAAATTCAGCAAAAGGTAACACTTGACTGAGACTCCAACCGTACAGGTTATCTGCATCCAAATAGATAATTTCTAACATCTTCTTTCGTTAACGTAGAGAAAAAAATTTTCTTTGGTGGTAAAGCGGTTTCCTGAAATCTAGTGTGAGAATTTAAATATTCATAGGGAAATATTCCTTTACGTTTTAACAACGTCCATCGTCTGTAAATTCATATTTGAGAATATCAAGTTGTGAATCCTCTAACAATGACACTAATTTATCTAAAGACGATGGTAGAAATTAAAAAGAGTCAACTACAATACATTATCAATTTGAATAGACATATATAATGTACATTTTCTGGAATCACACTTACACTTGGTTTCCATACCTTGCATCATACCTTGCATGATGAGGTGCCATCATATTTTGTTAAATTAGGAAAAACACAAGCATTGTTTTCTTAAATTTATATTCGATATTACAGTGCGAGTGAGCAGGTCCACTATAAGCACCAGTATAGTGACCATGATCGCGAACCTTTGTTTCACCATCAATGATCATTTCTTCACAATTATGACACAAGTTATTGTTTTGAGAGTAAGTTTTATCAAAATCTTTCATTAGTAAAGGTTTTGGATGTTTTAACAAAACTCTCGTTTTTACATACTCAGCTTCGATGGCTAAGAGAAAGCGTGAACCACAATCAGAACTTCTATACAGTTCGCTGGATATTACCTCTCCTAAATAATCAATCATAACGTAAGTAAGTCATGATCGTGATCGTAAGTAAGTCATGATCATGATCGTAAGTTATACTCATATTTGTACGAATTTTGATCATTAGGTTTACAACCTTGTATAGGAGTTAATATCGACTAAAAATCTGCATATATTACAAATGGAACAGCCAACTGGTTCGCAAAATTGTTAAATTTCATAATGTTCTCACCAGGTTTTGGCATAACAATTCTTTACAATACATTTTGTGTTCCTCTAACTTACTTTCACGTTGAGGACAAACAGTTTGCGCAAGTATACCTACTTAAAACTTAGTCCGATATTAATCGATTAAAATTCTTAATAAAACAATAGTGATTGTCTGCTAGTAATAAGTCTTATTTCTTCTCCATTCTTCTCGCTAATGTAGAGCGGCTAGACCTCTTTGTCAGAATAAGCATAAACGTTAATCTTTATCAATTAAAGTTTCAAACTTACGAACATAATGTAAATGAACTGGATAAGAGATCTCGTCAACACGCAGTGTATGTAATAAATGGTTGTAATTGCTTATTCTATTACAATTAGTTGCTACAGGATGTAAGGCAGATATGTAATATTCAAAACATTTTAAATCGTAACATTTGACAATAACCAATGCTTTTTTATGAACTAGAAAAGAATCTATACCATGCACCAAGGCTGTTTGCCGTGACGCACAGATCACGTGACTGGGCTAGTCCACTCAAACTGCCAAAGATCCGCTGTTCTCGTTTGTCAGTGGCTAACTCGTGATGACATCACGGCAAACAGCTGTGGCTCGTGGTATAATGGTTTGTAACAACTACCAGCTACGGGTTGATATCTTGAAAAATGAACGTCCAAAGCAAGAATCCCAGCCAGAACTCCAGCCATAAACCCCATAAACCCAGCCAGAACCTTCCTTTTGATAATGTTCTAAAAGTCTTAGTAAGTTTAAGTAAACCTCTTTTAAAACATCTTCAATTTGTTCAAGACGTAAGACTGTGTACGGTTTTGTACATATTAAATGGAAATTGTTTTCGAAGGAGGTTGGTGTAATTCGAATTTCACACTCGTCACAAATTTGACTGGACACACACCTCTTTAACTAAACAATACAAGTGTTCGTGTAAACAGGATAAAAATAATTCCAAATTTGGTTGAAGTATCATCGTTTGGAACCACATAACCAAACCTTGAAACATACCAAAAAGAGCTTCTGCTCTTCTTAAAACAAGAGATTGTTTCATTGAGGTGGATAAAGGTTTTCGTTACAACATGACGTCGATGACGATGACTGGTTTAATTCCGACTCTTGAAACAAATCCTTCCTTACACAGTCCACAAACGTTTTGTGAAGCTGTAGGTATCGGAACATGAGCACGTAGTTGATAAGAGTAGAAGTGTGCGTCGACTTTCAAACCGACGGACGCATACAACACAGTTTGTATCACTATCTGCTGGGTGACAACTGCAAAGATGTCTCACAAAACTAGATCTATGAAAAAAATTTGCTCCACACTCCTCACAAATAAACATACTCACACTTTCAGAGCATCTAGACTACTTCACAGTGCACATAGATTGAAGAGGTGATTACTCTTTATCCGATTGTGAGGGCATTGCTCTAACATAACCATTAGGCATATGTATTAAGAAAAGAAAACACACATTAAAATACACACTCTTTCAGGCGTGTAGAGCAGAGTACTTTCATTTGTGGGATGTGATGTGAATAGAGGTGTGTCCGCTTCGATGACTACAAAACGTCTCTGGAAAGCTACATCTTCTGGAGGTGGACATCTGCTCACAATTATCACCCTGTCTTTAAATAAAACCTTCTGCTTTTCAATATCAAAGGCTCGATTGTCTACCAAACGATAGATGGATAAAATGCAAGATGTGAGGAGATCTGAAGAACAATCTGGAATGTATACGTACGAGTTTTCATGTTTTATACCTACAAGAGATGACATTATCATGACGTAACCAAATTCGCAAATATCGGGCAATATCAGTTCAATGAGTAGCGTTTTAGCTGAACCATAAATATAAACCCCTTGTTTATATTGCAAGGCATTTGTTGCAACTGCACTCCACAAGAGTGTCAGTTCTTTAACAACTCTATTTTTAACATTTCATTCTCTATCCTATTTAGAGTTATTTTTCATGACATGTGGCGAGTGTTTTAATTCTGTCATATAATTCGAAATTGTCCAGAATAAATGTGTCGAGATTACTAAATAACAGACGATCGTACGAGACTAAAATCGTACGAGTTGCATATTGAACGAGAGGTTAATTACGTTACAACCATGAATTAAAGGAAAACGATCGATTGTTGTTGTACATTTCTTAACCATTCCAGCTTGAGTACGAGTTATGATCTCCAAATCTAACTCATTGTCGTCTGAATCAGATTTCAACCCCTCAAAAGTTTTGATCGAATCAATTTTGCAATTGGCTAAAATTCTGGCCATGTGTCCCGGTGATAGGATTTCCATACCTATACAAAGCATTTTCAGTTTTTTATCATTTGTAACATGTTGCTGAATAATGTTGTCCTCATAATGTTAATTCCTTCCTCATCACTTCCCAAAATAGACGTAACTTTATCAAACAGTGTGGCATTCTAAAAAAAATAAAACCCCAAAATACCAATTGTCCTGGTTAATTTTGGTTTCTATTGCTTTATGAAAATATACATTACCTTTTTGTTTAGCATTCTCCTTCTCTCAATGCTGTTTTAATTAAAGAAAAATCGAAGATATCTTTCCGGGCCGCTACCCTCCACGCAGGTTTCTGCGCAGCCTCCATCAAGCCTGAGCGGAGCGATCCGTCTCATCTTTTTTCCTCAATGTTGCCTGATGGCGACAAGAGAGGAGGAGGGTGGGAAGAAGGTAATGTATATTTTCATAAAGCAATAGAAACCAAAATTAACCAGGACAACTGGTATTTTGGGGTTTCTATTGCTATGAAATATCCATTACCTTTTTTTAGCATTCCACAGACCTTGTCAAAGACGGCGGGCGGGCGCCATCATGACTAGCCCCCCCCCCCCGGGTAGTGGCCGGATCCCCCCCAATTTTTTTAGCATAAACCGCGGGGGGGGGGGGGGGGGGTGCATACCATGCACCGGGCGGCAATGAAGGGCCCCACACTGTAGAGTCTGTCGGCGTGATGCGACATGTCATGCAGGTAATGTGATGAAAACATGGACGGGTGTCGCCAGGAAGCGGCTTCCATGATCTCGGAGATCGGAACATTGCTGTGAAGATCCCAACAAGTAGAGATGGCTCGGAGTTCATGAGCCGCCACACGTATACCTTGATCGGCACAGCTGATGTCAAGGGCGTTATAGACCTGGACAATGACCGTTTTAATCCATGTAACTATCATTCTCGGGGTCGTCTCTCCAGTCTTCGCCGTAAAGGGGATAAAGAGTTGAGTACGATCCCGGCGGACCGGTTTGGGCGCTTTGAGGTAAAAACGAAGCGCTCCGATAGGACACAGGGTCCGTTCCTGGTCATCCCCCAAAATGTTGGATAAGGAGGGAATGATAAAAGGATGGGATCGTTCGGATGGTTTCTGTGTCTTTGCCCTGAAGGAAGATCGAGAAGTAAGGGTGACACCGGAGTAGTTGTCCAAGAAGAAACAATCAGAAGCTGTGGCAGACAATGTTTGAAGTTCACTGCAGCGGAGGCAGGCCGCCATGGCAATTAGAAACACCGTTTTTCTGGTGAGATGACTCAGCGAGCAGGAGGAAAGTGGTTCATAGGGAGCCTGCAAGAGTGCGTTGAGGACGATCGAGAGGTCCCAATCGGGAAAGATTTTATGAGTCCATGGTCGGTCGATCATGAAGGATCAGATCATGGCAGAAACACGAAAATCATCGAGGAGGCGGTAACACCCTGCTGCCTTGAAGACCGCGTTGAAGGCCGATCGGTACACCAAAATGGTGGATCCATGGAGCCCATCGTCAAAGAGGAAGTCTAGGAAACGGAGAAATTCTGACACAGAGTGACTAACAGGATTAACTTGTTGTTGAGAACACCAACGAACCATAGTTGCCAATGGCTGTCGTAGATCTTCAATGTAGAGGATCGTACTGCTCGGGAGGCAATGCGGTTGGCCTGGACCGGAGAAGCTCCCGTCTCCTCAAGGAGTCGGACGATAGTAGCCACCCGTGAAGTAGCAGGGATTGGGTCGGTGGTGCCAAAGTTTCCTGTTGCGTTGGGTTAGTTGCACCTGACTCAATGGCAGGGATCGAGGGCAATCGATGAAGAGGTCTAGAAGCATCGGGAACCAGGCTGCGGCTGGCCAGTCCGGGGCAACGAGAAGGAACCTGCCTGAGCAATTGTTGATTTCCCGCGGCACCACTAGTAGGAGTTTCGACGGTGGGAACAGATAGGCAAAAAGATGATTCCAGTCCAGAGTGAGAGCATCGGTGGCCCATGCCCGGGGATTGGTGATCGGGCTAACGAATAGGGGATGGCATTCCACCTCGTGGCGAATACGTCCAAGGTTGGGCGTCCCCCTAGAGTAAAGAGGCTCTCGCAGATTGAAGAGTGGAGAGTCCATTCTCCCGTAGGTGGTGAACATCGCGACAGGGCATCGGCCATGACGTTACGATTTCCTGGTGTGTGTAGGGGAAGTAAGTGAGCCTGGAGGGAGACGCACAGGTGGAATATTTTCGAAGTTAGTTCGTGGAGGGACCGAGAGTGTGTCCCGCTCCCTCGACGAAGGTAGGCGACCGCAGTGATGTTGTCGATATGTACTTGGACCGTCTTCATTGAAACTATGTGTCGGAAGTGGCGGAGGCCGTTGAGCACGGCGCGTAGTTCCAACATGTTGATGTGCTCGAGATCTGTCGATTCCCATGCCCCGGAGACTGTGAGATTGTCTATGTGCGCACCCCATCTCTGACTGGAGGCATCAGTGACAGGTGGAGGTCCGGGATCGGTTCGTGCAGGGGGACCGAAGCCGTGAGGTTGTCGATGTTCATCCACCAGTAGACGGCAGGGGGTGGAAAGTGCTGACTTAGGAATCGAGGAGGAAGCGCGAGTCCGCGAGCTGGATTCCCCCAATCCGTGGTTCGGAAGTAATGCAGCGGCCGAGCCATCCATCGGCCATAGGGAATGAGGTTGGTGAACGAGTTGATGGATCCTGTGATGGAGTCGAGGTCGCGGAGCGTGTAATGAGGCTGCTGAAGAAACTTGTGGATGCTTTGTTGCAAACTGGTATTGCAGTCCACGGAAGGTAGGTCCGGTCCTTGGAGGAGATCAAAGAAAATGCTCAAAAACGTGAAAGTCCTGCTGGGTAGAAGTCGTGCCTTGGCGATGTTTATGTCCCATCCTAGGGAAAGCAAAGGAGACGCGACGATGTAGAGGTCGCGAAGAAGGACAATACGATCTTGACTTGGAAGTAGCCAGTCGTCGAGAAAGGCATGGAGTCGAATACCATGCTGATGTAGATAAGCGAGGATCAGGTGAAGCACGAAGGTGAAGATCCTTGGGGCAGCATTCAGACCGAACGGCAGGCAGCAGAATGAGTACACGGCCCCGTTGTGGAGGAACCGAAATAGGTGTCGGACGGATCGATGCAAAGGAACGTGAGTAGTTAAGTTTCTGCGTATCTACGCCAGCTCGGCTACTTTCTACAATACTAATTCTTATGGTCTCATCTGTGACGTCACAGCTGAGATGACGTATTGGGTTAGTGTTAGTATGACTATGCATTTTTATAGTGACTTGCACTTTTTTTATTAAATTTTGCGTGTCGTCTACCTCCTTTGAAGGTTGGAGTCAGAAAGAAAGATGGCTTCCGGTTTTAAGTAATATGTAAGGGCTACTCGCCCTCTGATTGGTCGAGAGTCGGTCACGTGAGCGGAGGGCGTTTACGGTCGACCCTCGAGCGGTAGGAATTGGAACTAAATGGAAGATTATTTTTAAGTAATATTTCTGATTGGTTGAGAGAGCTGGTGACGTGACGCCTGCTGCACCCTTCCGACGGAGATTAGAACTAACTGAATAAGACTGGTGGCAATTATTTGTAATCTTTTAAATCTGATCACAAGTAGACATGGATGTCGCCACACAAACCGATTTATCCTCGATGAAAGACATTCCTTCATTTGAAAAACGACTTCGAAACATTTATGCCCCTTCAAGTGCTTTAAACCCGAAGGTAGGATCGAGTTTCATTGATTCTTGCGAACGCATTTTAAAAATAACGGAGGTGAAACCTTGTCATGTCTACGGACTTGTGATACAATATGGCAACACAAGACTTACAAAGGAGATATTCGCAAGATCGCTAGCCTATCATGCGAAGAGATGCTTCATTGACTTGTATTGCATCGGAGGTGAATCTGTCGAACTCAATTGTTTCATACGTTTTAAGGAAAAGGTGGATGTGGGGTTTGTGATTTGCCTTTCAAGAATGATGGTTTCATCAATTGTGCCTACAATCGTTCTCCTTTCAACAGAAGCCATTCGAAGGAATTTTTTGTCAATGTTATATGCTAAAGATTCTACTCCCGTACAAACAGTGGCATCCCAAGAGGTGCTTAGTTGTGAAGGTCAAGATAGCAGCGAAAGTTACGGATAAAAAAAAAAGGAAAAATAAACAGCGTTCTGTAGTGTAAAACGATAGTGGTGAACAAAAATAAAAATAAAAATTTTTCGCTGATACTAAAGTTACGCGTCCCAATTCTGAGTCCATTCGCTTCAAAAATGTCAGGCCGTGCACTTAATGCCCGCCTTAATGAGACGGCAATACGAGGTTAAGCGACTGCATACAGACATTTACAACCTCGGTCATAAACCTGCTATTTGATATGGTTGGCAATACAAGTGGGGAGATAAGGCAATATGTTCTGGATACCAAGAATGAACTTGAAAATACGATTGAAACGAGAATAATGGAGGCTTCACTTAGTAATAGCTTACTGGAAGAAGATGTTACAAAATTAAAAAGACGTGCACTACAGACGGATTCAAGAGGTGATCCTCAGTATTTAGCTAACGGTAAACGAATAACAACTGTGGCTCTGGCTCTCCACTATAGTGACGTCACCACCTTATCGTGGTGCAAGCAAAATTGTCTTTCATCAAATAGCTAACGTAACGCCTTCGACTCCAAAAACAAAATGATAAAGAACCTCTCACAACCTATTGAATCCACCGATGCAGCTAATATACAGTATATCAATTTCACAATTAATTTATTTGTCTCATTCAATTTTAATGCGCAGCTTAACCCTGGTTTGTTTTTGCTCGAGATGCTAGTTTTGTTATGACACGAAAAGCAAAGCTGACGAGAATTTTCTTGTTTTGTGAAACAGAGAATGTCGATTTAATGGTTAGAATGGATTTTGGAAGGAATCCATTTACGTTCCACAAACCTAGTTACTTGAAAACAATGGAAGAAATTCCAAAGACAGACATATTCATCGAACCCGGTCAAGCCATTGTGGTTTCTAATAGTACGTATGTGAAAGAATATTTAAAAGATACGAAAGTAGACGTTTTCTTTACTTTTATTTAAATTTTTTTCTACATTTTTTTTCTTTTTTTGCCTCTGGTTCTTCTTCCTCCTCATCGGCTTCTCTTTTTCTTTTTCTTTCGCTGTAAAGAATTCGAAGACTTAGCGAATAAAACAACACTTTTTAAAGAATGTTTTTTTTTTTTTTAATCTGGAGTAGCTTACTTTTCCGTTGTTGTCTCCATTATTCTTCTTAAACTTTCCATAACTCTTGTCACTATCGGCATGCTAAAAAAAAAGGAGGAAAAAAAGTTGCTTTTATTTGAAAAGAATTAAAAAAAAGGTTATTTGAAAGTTTTAACTTTATATTACTTACAGCTCACTTTCTCCCGTCTCAGGGTAAATGAATGTGTGGCATTCTGTAAAAAAAAAATCACATGATTATGAAAAAGATTTAAAACTCTTTGTGGAGATGAGACAAGCTCATTCGTTGTCTGTTGTTCGAGCAAATGAGTCTTAAAGTTCAGTTCAATTACGGGAAAATGGATCGACAAGAAGTTACAAGTTTCGAAAATGTTGACATTGAGCAGACTGTCAGCGAGTTGGGCGATCTCGTTCAAAAATTGTCAAATCAAACAGTTACTGTTTGTAATGAGGCGATTAAAGAACGTTCTGGAGAATATTACGCCGCTTTAAGACAACTAAAGGAACAATTGAACAATCATTTAGACGCACAGGAAGATATTTTACACAAACAAAAGTATACCTTTCAAGCTTTTCAAGCAAGTGACTACTTACGACCGGATCCAGAAGACAATATGGACTATAACGTGAATGGGGAACGCATTGCTAATTTAGGAACACCTGTATATGAAGCCGATGCTGTCAATCTAAGCTACGCACGAGAGAATTTCCTTTCATTAAATTCGAATCAGAACTGTTTTAACGCTAATCAGAAACGTATTGTTAACATATCTGATCCAAATGACGAAACTGATGTTTGTACAAAACGTATCGTCGATGCTCAAAAAACGAAGAATTTGCAAACAATAATTTTTACAAACACTACACCAGCCTTAGCTAATAAACGCTGGAAAAATGATTTTTTTACAACGAAGAAAATTGCTGTAGAAGAAGTGATCATATTTTCTGAAGATCCCAGAACCAACTTCCTCGTTAAATTGATGCTGGGTGACCGTGAAATGATGCTAGAAAAACAAACTGTTGAGCAGTTCGCAACTCTAAAATTGAGTGAACCAATTTTAGCTGATGAAGGGAAGAGGCTAGAGGTTTTTAACGGTGATGGAATCCCAACATATTTCAGAAAACCGAATGGTTTTCACAGCATTGTAAAAGCTGATATTTATTATTCATTTGTAGAGTAGTAAATTTTTTTTATATTAATATTACTAGTAGGGGCTATGTAAAAATTAAAGAATAAACATCTTTAAATAAAAATGTATGCAAAGAATACTTACTTTTCTTCGATGGTGTGAGCTCTTCCATTGGCAGTTGTGATCTGATGAAATCTTTCCTCGATGGAATACGACGTCACTCATTTTAATCTCGATTTTTTTTTCTTGTTCGACACTCGGAATGAACCATCTTTCAATTGTATCTCTAATTTCAGTTTTTGGGGACAAACACCTCAAAAAATAAGCATGATGTTACAGTTTTTAGTTAGGTCACCAACCTGTTTACTTGAAAAATATCGCGCAGTAGGATCATGACATTCAAAAACGGTTATTGCCATCTCATGATTTTAAGAGATTATAGGTTTCATATAAAAAGGGAAATCTTTTCAAGAGAGCTTCAGACGTCTTCAAGAGTTTAACTTGTGTTCAAAGTGTCAGACAAGTTTTCAACTTGAAATCAGGTAAGTTGACAATTGTTTTTTATATGTTATCAGGTATATTTAAAAAAAAAAAAGAATAAAGACTAATGTGACTTTGTTCTCACTTTTTTTTATTAGTAAAATGGCTTCCATACTCTTGCCAACAATGTCTATCCCATTAAGTGTTACCGACCACGCTTTTATGAATGTTTGCATATATGCAGAAAATATTCTCATTCATTTAAGAGATTACACTAGAGCAACGTCGAGGTTTTTTCCATCCAAAAAAAAACGGTATTCCATTGTCGCTGCAACAATGGAAAATGTTCAAAGATAATTTCGACATTATTCAAACAAACGTGGTCGATGGAGACATGCACGTTGAACTAGATCAAGGCCAAATACTGATCTATCCTCTGATCTAAAACAACCGGAAATACATTGTTTTCCAACGTGAAGATGGGAAACTATACAATTTAAATTCAAGCTCATTTTCGACGCTGAGGTCATTAGCACCTGCTATCGACGTCATGGTGATGAAATTGAAATCTGAGATGGAGAACAAAGGTTAAATAATGACATAAAAATGTTGATACACGTAATCGGGTGAGTTTTTTTTTTTATTGTGTTTTAAACATTTTTAAAATGAAATAATTCAGTTGCCTTCAGACAGTTGTGAGAGTAGGATGGATCTTACAGAAAACCTACGTGCGAAGCTTATGGAATAGTGTGCTTCGTATCCAACAATTTGCTAGCGAGAGGACAATCTTTTACAACAATGACACTTTTTAGTGGCGAATATGAGTTAGTGTCACATGCCGAATCGCAGCTGGAGGAGCATTTATGGCTTTATTTGCATTTCAAAAGTGCAACATCGCGAGAGAAAGTGATGAATTTGTTAAAACTAAATGAACTCTCTACAGACTATACTGTGCGTGGACTCGTCAGTGAAACAAGTCGAAAGCGTTGGATTAGGAAAATGTGTAAAAAAGATTCTGAAATGCTCCAACTATTGCAACGTAAGGAACTGTATCATTTGTGTTTCGAGATGCGTCTCATTAGATGGTGTGAAACATATTTGCATACTAACTTTAAATTTGATTCTTTTCTGTTTGAATACTCTGCTCAGTTCCCTTTTATCATTGCATATTTGAATTGGTATCGTAAAATGCGTGCAGATTAAAAATAGTATAAAATACTATTAAATTGTTATTTTGTTGTTATTTGAAAAATGGAGTGTGTTGATTTTAGGTTGCGTCTTCCCGCTGCTATGGTCGTCGCAGGACAACCTCATTCGGGGAAGACGGAGTTTGCGGTTGACCTTATTTTAAATAATCAACAGTTGATCAATCCAAAACCTACCCAATGTCTCATAATATGATATTTGGCAAAAAGCCTACGACCGTTTGAAACAGAATTGCTGCATACCGTTAGTATTCTCTCAAAAAGTAGACCGTGCAATGATAGAAGATATTGACTCTGATCAAGCCACTATCGTTTTAATTGATGACAAGATGTGTGATTTGGCGAATCAGAAATGTTTAATAACTGATATAGTTGTGAAATACTTTCATCACAAGAATCTATTTTGTATTTTACCTGTGCAAAATATGTTTCACAAAAATTTGAGAACCATTTATTGTTTGTTCGACCTATATTGTGCTGATACAAAGTCCACGTAATCAGTCTCAGATGAAAACGTTGGGGTCGCAGTTAGGATGCGTCAACTTCCTGTGCGAGGTATATAATGACGCCACGCGAAATCCATTCACTCATTTGTTGTTAGACCTCCATTCAACGACGGATCCCTCACTTCGTTATCCTAGTTGTATCCTGTCCCAGAATCCAATTGTCTATATAAAACAATGAAGAAGAGTAGTGTAGTTTGCCCGTATCCACAACAGCTCGGCTACTTTCTACAATACTAATTCTTATCGTCTCATCTGTGACGTCACAGATGAGATGACGTATTGGGTTAGTGTTAGTATGACTATGCATTTTTATAGTGACTTGCACTTTTTTTATTAGATTTTGCGCGGCGTCTACCTCCTTTGAAGGTTGGAGTCAGAAAGAAAGATGGCTTCCGGTTGTAAGTAATATGTAAGGCCTGCTCGCTCTCTGATTGGTCGAGAGTCGGACACGTGAGCGGAGGACGTTTCCGGTCGTCCCTCGAGCGGTAGGAATTGGAACTAAAAATGAAGGATTATTTTTAAGTAATATTTCTCTGATTCGTTGAGAGAGCTGGTAATGTGAGAGAGAGAGAGCTGCAGCGCCCTTCCGACGGAGATTAGAACTAACTGAATAAGGCTGGTGGCAATTATTTGTAGTCTTTTGAATCGGATCGCGACTAGACATGGATGTCGCTACACAAACCGATTTATCCTCGATGAAAGACATTCCTTCATCTGAAAAACGACTTCGAAATGTTTATGCTCCTTCAAGTGCATTAAACCCGAAGGTAGGATCGAGTTTCGTTGATTCTTGCGAACGCATTTTAAAAATAACGGAGGTGAAACCTTGTCATGTTTACGGACTTGTGATACAATATGGCAAAACAAGACTTACAAAGGAGATATTTGCAAGATCGCTAGCCTATCATGCGAAGATGTGCTCCATTGACTTGTATTGCATCGGAGGTGAATCTGTGGAACTCTATTGTTTCATACGTTTTAAGGAAAAAGTGGATGTGGGGTTTGCCTTTCAAGAATGATGGTTTCATCAATTGTGCCTACAATCGTTCTACTTTCAACCGAAGCCATTCGAAGAAATTTTTTGTCAATGTTATATGCTAAAGATTCTACTCCCGTACAAACAGTGGCATCCCAAGAGCTGCTTAGTTGTGAAGGTCAAGATAGCAGCGAAAGTTATGAATTAAAAAAAAAAGGAAAAACAAACAGCGTTCTGTAGTGTAAATCGATAGTGGTAAATAAAAATAAAAATTTCTCGCTGATATTAAAGTTGCGCCTCCCAACTCAGAGTTCATTCGCTTCAAAAATGTCAGACCGTGCACTTAATGCCCGTCTTAATGAGACGGCAATTACGAGGTTAAGCGACTGTATACACTCATTCACAACCTCGGTCATAAACCTGCTATTTGATATGGTTGGCAATACGAGCGGGGAGATAAGACAGTATGTTCTGGACACCAAAAATGAACTTGAAAATACTTTTGAAACGAGAATAATGGAGGCTTCGTTTAGTAATAGCTTACTGGAAGAAGAAGTTACAAACTTAAAAAGGCGTGCACTACAGACGGATTCAAGCGGTGATCCTCAATATTTAGCTAATGGTAAACGAATAACGAATGTGGCTCTGGCTCTCCACTCTAGTGACGTCACCACCTTATCGTGGTGCAAGCAAAATTGTCTTTCATTAAATAGTCAACGTAACGCCTTCGACTCCAAAAACAAAATGATAAAGAACCTCTCACAACCTACTGAATCTACAGATGCAGCTAATAAACAATATGTCGATTTCACAAATAATTTATTTGTGTCATTCAATTTTAATGCGCAGCTTAATCAACCCTGGTTTGTTTTTGCTCGAGATGCTAGTTTTGTTATGACACGAAAAGCAAAGCTGACGAGAATTTCCTTGTTTTGTGAAAAAGAAAATGTCGATTTAATGGTTAGAGTGGATTTTGGAAGGAATCCGTTTACGTTCCACAAACCTAGTTACTTGAAAACAATGGAAGAAATTCCAAAGACAGACATACTTATCGAACCCGGCCAAGCTATTGTGGTTTCTAATAGTACGTATGTGAAAGAATATTTAAAAGATACGAAAGTAGACGTTTTCTTTACATTTATTTAAATTTTTTTACATTAATTTTCTTTTTTTTGTCTCCGGTCCATCTTCGTCATCTCGATTTCTTTTTCTTATTTTTTCGCTGTAAAGAAGTCGAAGAATTAGTGAATAGAACAATACTTTTTAAAGAATGTTTTTAAATCTGGTGTAGCTTACTTTTCTATTGCTACCCGCATCAATCGTCTCAAATTGTCTAATAATGCAGACACCATTGGTATGCTAAAAAAGGAAGGAAAAATCGATTTTTTTGTTTAAAAAGGGATTTAAAAAATGTTATTTAAAAGTTTTCATCTTATATTACTTACAGCTCATTTTCTCCCGTTTCCGGATTTGTGTAGATGTTTGGCATCTAAAAAAAAGAATCACGTGATCAGGAAAATGATTTAAAACTCTTTGCGGAGTTGAGACAAGCTCATTCGTTGTTTGTTGTTCGTGGAGATGAGTCGTCAAGTTCAGTTCAAAGACGGGAAAATGGATCAACAAGAAGTTACAAGTTTAGAAAATGTTGACATTGAGCAGACAGTTAGGGAGTTTGGTGATCTCGTTCAAAAACTGTCAAATCAAACAGTTACTGTTTGTAATGAGGCGATTAACGAAAATTCTGAAGAATATTATGCCGCTTTAAGACGACTAAAGGAACAATTGAACAATCGTTTAGACGCACAGGAAGATATTTTACACGAACAAAAGTATACTTTTCAAGCTTTTTAAGCAAGTGACTACTTACGACCGGATCCAGAAGAAAATATGGACTATAACGTGAAGGGGCAACGCATTGCTAATTTAGGAACACTTGTTTATGAAGGTGATGCTGTCAATCTAAGCTACGCACGTGAGAATTTCCTTCCATTAAATTCGAATCAGAACTGTTTTAACGCTAATCAGAAACGTATTGTTAACGTATCTGATCCAAATGACGAAAATGATGTTTGTACAAAACGTTATGTCGACGCTCAAAAAACCAAGAATTTGCAAACAATAACTTTTACAAACACTACACCAGCTTTAGCTAATAAACGCTGGAAAAATGATTTTTTTTACAAAGAAGAAAATTGCTGTAGAGGAAGTGATCGTATTTTCTGAAGATCCCAGAACCAACTTCCTCGTTAAATTGATGCTTGGTGACCGTGAAATGATGCTAGAAAAACAAGCTTTTGAACGTTTCGCAACTCTAAAATTGAGTGAGCCAATTTTAGTTGAGGAAGGAAAGAGGTTAGAGGTTTTTAACGTTGATGAAATCCCAACATTTTTCAGAAAACCAAATGGTTTTCACAGCATTGTAAAAGCTGATATTTATTATTCATTTGTAGACTAGTAATTTTTTCCTATATGTAAAAATTAAAGAATAAACCATCTTTAAATAAAATGTCTGCAAAGAATACTTACTTTTCTCTCGATGGTGTTGCGTGCTCTTCCAATGGCAGTTGTGATGTGATGAAATCTTTCCCCAGTGGAATGCAACGTCACTCATTTTAATCTCGATTTTATTTTTTCTTGTTCGACACTAGGAAGAGGCTGTGGAGATGAACGATCTTTCAATCGCATCTCTAATTTCAGTTTTCGTGGACAAACACCTCGAAAATAAGCATGATGTTACAGTTTTTATTTAGGTCACCAACCTGTTCACTTGAAAAATGTCGCATAGTCGGATCATGACATTCAAAAACGGTTATTGCCATCTCACGATTTTAAGAGATTATAGGTTTCATATAAAAAGGGAAAGCTTTTCAAGAGAGCTTCACACGTCTTTAAGAGTTTAACTTGTGTTCAAAGTGTCAGACAAGTCTTCAGCTTGAAATCAGGTAAGTTTACAATTTTTTTTACATGTTATTAGATAGATTTTAAAAAAGAGAATAAAGACTAATGTGACTTTGTTCTCTCTTTTTTTTATTAGTAAAATGGCTTCCATACTTTTACCAACAATGTCTCTCCCATTAAGTGTCACCGACCACGCTTTTCTGAATGTTGGCATATACGCAGAAAATATCCTTATTCATTTAAGAGACTACACTAGAGCAACTTCAAGGTTTTTTCCATCCAAAAACGGTATTCCATTGTCGCTGCAACAATGGAAAACGTTCAAAGATAATTTTGACATTATTCAAACAAACGTGGTCGATGGAGACATGCACGTAGAACTAGATCAAGGCCAAATACTGATCTATCCTCAGATCGAAAACAACCGGAAGTACATTGTTTTCCAACGTGAAGATGGGAAACAATATAATTTAAATTCAAGCTCATTTTCCACGTTGAGGTCATTAGCACCTGCTATCGACGTGGTGATTAAATTGAAATCTGAGATGAAGAACAAAGGTTAAATAATGACATAAAAATGTTGATACACGTTATCGGGTGAGTTTTTTTTTATTGTGTTTTAAATATTTTTAAAACGAAGTAATTCAGTTGCCTTCAGACTGTTGTGAGAGTAGGATGGATCTTATAGAAAAAGCTACGTGCGAAGCTTATGGAATAGTATGTTTCGTATCCAACAATTTGCTAGCGAGAGGACAATCTTTTACAACAATGACACTTTTTAGTGGCAAATATGAGTTAGTGTCACATGCCGAATCGCAGCTTGGGGAGCATTTGTGGCTTTATTTGCGTTTCAAGAGTGCAACATCGCGAGAGAAAGTGTTGAATTTGTTAAAACTGACTGAACTCTCTACAGACTATACTGTGCGTGCACTCATCAGTGAAACAAGTCGAAAGCGTTGGATTACGAAAATGTGTAAAAAAGATCCTGAAATGCTCGAACTATTGCAACCTAAGGAACTGAATTATTTGTGTTTCGAGATGCGTCTCATTAGATGGTGTGAAACATATTTGCATACTGACTTTAAATTTGATTCTTTTGTTTGAATATTCTGCTCAGTTCCCTTTTATCATTGCATATCTGAATTGGTATCGTAAAATGCGTGCAGATTAAAAATAGTATAAATACTGTTAAATTGTTATTTTGTTGTTATTTTAAGAATGGAGTGCGTTGATTGTAGGTTGCGTCTTCCAGCTGCTATGGTCGTTGCAGGACAGCCTAATTCAGGGAAGACGGAATTTGCGGTTGACCTTATTTTAAATAGTTGTGACTTAATTACTCCAAAACCTACCCAATGTCTCGTAATATATGATATTTGGCAAAAAGCCTACGACCGTTTGAAACAGAATTGCTGCATACCGTTAGTATTCTCTCAAACAGTGGATCATGCAATGATAGAAGCTATTGACTGCAACCAAGCCACTATTGTTTTAATCGACGATAAAATGTGTGACTTAACAAGTCAAAAATGCTTGATAACTGATATTTTTGTGAAATACTTTCATCACAAAAATTTATTTTGTATTTTACCGGTTCAAAATATGTTTCATAAAAATTTGAGAACCATTTCTGTCTGCTCGACTTATATTGTATTGATACAAAGTCCACGTAATTTGTCACAAGTGAAATGTTTGGGGACGCAATTAGGTTGTGCCAATTTCTTGTGTGCGGTATATAATGACGCAACTCGTAACCCATTCACTCATTTGCTGTTAGACCTTCACGCAACGACGGATCCTTCTCTTCGCTGCCGTAGTTGTATCTTATCTCAACAACCAATTGTCTATATAAAACAATGAAGAAGAACAAAGTTAAACAGTGCATACCTCTCCTCGAGCTGTTAGCATCGCACAAGGTTCACCGCTGCGTGAAAAAAACCCTACTTACTCAATGTCCTACCGTGCTTGATGTTTTAAATAGCTGCTGTCTGAATGTGTTAAGAGGTAAAATACCTTTAAGTATCAACCAAAAAAATAGGTTAAGAAAATATAAAAGTATTTTAAAGTTGTTAGCTACGAAACGTGTGAGCAGGAAAAAAAAAGTAAAAACCCTAAATCAAAAAGGTGAAGGTTTTCTTGGTGCATTGATCCCTCCAGTAATCAGTTTATTGGGTAGTATTTTTTCACGCTAACAATGTATAAAAAAATGATGTTAACTAACTATCCCAGCGTTAGGCCCTTTGAAAAACCTCTCAGTGATTTAGACCAACAAATGAAAAGTATTTTAGAGCAAGATAATGTTGACGACCATCAGAAGGTTGTGTTGTATCAACAAATATTACAGCGCTACTTGAATTATCGTGAATAAACTAAAGTAAAGGAACCTTTACAAGTTAGTTTTAGTAGCACTAGCGCTTTAAATCCATCAACAACAACTTTAAAAACGGTTACAACTTCTCAATCAACACCACAGCAGACTGAGGCTAGTGACAGTGAAGATGGTGCATCGGCCAGAAAACCAAGCATTGACGAATTGGTAGAAACAGTTCCTATTAATTATAGATCGGTTGTAGCCGAACATTTGGCAGGTGACATTTCTTGGAACGAAAGGGGTGAGTTATTATTTCAAGGACGACCTATTAAAAATTCGAATGTCGCCGATTTAGTGCATGGCTTGTTCTCGCGCACAAAGCATGCAAAACGCGTTGCTAATAAACTACCAGGCTGGCAATCTCTTAATACTTTATTAGGTCGCGTAGCAACGCGAAGAAGAAAGTATACAAAACCAAAGAAACCAGTTGAGAAAGATTTGGGGTGGTTTGATGATAGTCAATACTTCTGATTATGACGACTTTAAAAGAAATCTACTTTGACCCGAATTCTCCAGGGTCATTAGGGGGTAAAGAGAGGTTGTATGGTGAAGCTAAAAAATATGGCTTTAGTAGAAAGCAGGTAGACGAATTCTTAAAATCTCAAGATGCTTATACTTTGCATAAAGACATTAGACACAAGTTTACGCGTAACCCTTTCATAGCTTATCGAAAAGATCAAATATGGCAGTCAGACCTCATTGACTTAAAGAAATATGCTCCTTTCAATAACAATTTTCAATACGTTTTGATTGCAATTGATGTGTTAACTAAATATCTCAGAGCTGTTCCTTTAAAAAACAAATCAGCAACTGCTATGGTTTCCGGTTTAAAGAAACTGTTCAAAGATAAAAAACCAGAGTACCTTCATTCCGACGAAGGCTCAGAATACTGCTCAGCAGCTGTCAGAACGTTACTTCCCTCTCTTAATATTAAATGGTACCACACCTATAATCGCTCAATTAAAGCCGGAATCGCCGAAAGAACAATAAAAACGGTGAAAAGTCGTATATTTCGTTGGTTTACATATACAGGTTCATATAATTACGTAGATGTTTTAGATAAGATTGTAAATTCTTACAATAATTCTGTTCATCGTAGCATTAAGTTTAGACCTTCCGAAATTACAACTAGAAAAAAGGAACGCGAAGCTTATAAAAATGTGTATGGTGGTGGCAATGATTTGAAGGTAGGTCAGTTAGTGCGCATACCAAAAATCAGACACGTCTTTACACCTGGGTACATTCCAAAGTGGACTAGGGAAACTTTTACAACTTTTAAAATTAAAAATAAACGTTACAAAACACCTGTTTACACGATAAAGGACTACCAATCTGAACCCATAAAAGGGACTTTTTACAGCCAGGAACTGCAACCTATTGTAAAACTAGACAATGTTTACAGAATAGAACGTGTGTTAAGAAAAAAAAAAAAAAAAGTGTGACTAATTTTTACGTTAAATGGGCAGGGTGGGGTCCGCAATTTAATAGTTGGGTGACAGATATCGTTCAAGATGGACCTACTTGATAATCTCTACATAACACTTCCCTCTAATGGTAGTTTTGATGTCTATCCTGATAACACGTTGGCTCATTACAAAAATTATCTGCCAGAAATGCTTCATCTTTCAAACGAATACGAGGTTGCCTTAGTAGAGATGCAGTTTCCTTTAAGAATGGACTATAAACCGTTCGTAATGAGAGCTGGCGAGGACGATGTAATCTTAAATGTTTTAAATTTAGATGTAATGACGCCTACAGCCATTGAATACAAACTAAAATGCACCAGCGGTGGTATCAGCTATGACACAACTAGTGACCTCGTAGAAGCGATAAATAAGGAAATAGCAGAGTTTACGAGATCAAAATTTGAAGATTATAAAGGAAAGGAACATCCTTTTCATGATGCAGATTACGAAAAGATAAAAAGACCTAAAATTAGTTACAATAGCAGTATAAAACGTTACGTCATTCATAATGACATAAGACCAACTACTAATCTGTACATTCGATTATTAATGGGAAACCGTATGGCTCGCAGGTTAGGCTTTGAACCAAATCAATTGCCACTTTACCTCTATCGCGATGATGGAAGTCTCGCAACAATGGGGGGTGTTGTAGTTGTTTTAGATAAAAGCATCTCTTATAAAACTCGAGCTGAATTAACCGTCACAGCAGTTAATCCTTCGCCTCACGATAACAACAACCTTCCAGATTATATTTGGGTTTATATTTGGGTCTAATAAATCCGAGGCCTGTTGGCAACAGTTACTCCCAATTGTTAAGAATAACTAACGTTATAGGAGAGTCAGGCACGAGTCAGTCCGTTATTTTTACTTCTCCCCATTATTATTCGCTGTTACAACATAACGTGCAAACAATAGAAATTAAATTTTGCGACGCCTATGGGGATATAATACCGTTCTCTTCCCAAGGCCACACCATTGTCACTTTGCACATCAGACGGAAAAGGTCGTGAACGAAACAATGGCTTCCTGTTGCCCTTATACAGCTCACTATCGAAGACAAGCAGGTGATTTAAATGTTTATTCAGGAGCAAGATTCCAGGCTGGTCATGGCCTTGCTAACCTTTTTTCTAGTATATCTAAATATGCTATGCCTTTCGTTCGTTCAGTCGGCAGCTATTTAGGACGCAAAGCTTTAGGAACCGGAAGTAATATCGCACAAGATTTAAACAGAGTGCAAAGGATAGGTTACAGGAGACTGGTGAACAAATATTAGGCGATGTTAAGGCTAGGTTCAGTCAATCTGGTAGTGGACGCAAGAGAAGACGCAACTCTCCCAAGAGGAATACTAGTAAGAGACGACGGACAGTTACAGTAGCTAAGAAGAAGAAGAAGAAAAATAAGAAAGTGATTCGAGATAGCATTTTTTAACAAAAATGTCTTTCATTCATCCTACATCTTGTGAGTGTTTGAAATCAGAATTGGACATATTTGAAGTTCCACCAACACAAGTGTCTATAGAACGCAATCAGTATGTCGAATACCGCCCTATTGCAACGCCTAGTTCAACTATAGAATTTCAGATTGACGGAACAGCAGACTATTTGGACTTGGCGCAAACATGTATTTATTTAAAACTGAAAGTTGTAAGCGCCGCTGGAGAAGATCTTACTGA